>JAYXIM010004013.1:0-85745 GCA_037575425.1 Anastrepha fraterculus | reverse complement strand
GCCGTAGACGAATGGGTTGGTGCTTGATTACCATACGGAATTCACAGAGAGAACGTTGGTTCGAATCTCGGTGAAAGCAAAATTAATAAAAACATTTTTCTAATAGCGGTCGCCCCTCGGCAGGCAATGGCAAACCTCCGGGTGCATTTCTACCATGAAAAAGCTTCTCATAAAAATATCTGCCGTTCGGAGTCGGCTTGAAACTGTAGGCCCCTCCATTTGTGGAACCACATCAAGGCGCCCACCACAAATAGGAGAAGGAGCTCGGCCAAACACCCAAAAAGGGTGTACGCGCCAATTATAAAAAAAACAAAATTCTCGACAAGAAACTAAATTGAAACATTAATGTAGAGGAGAGAGTAAGGAAAGCTGTACTGTAACTCTATTTTCATGCAAAAAGGCCAGGTGGGGATTTTCTCCGAAGAACACTCACTGGCCGTACAGGATCGTTATCAGACCTATCTTCAGCCAAGACAACGATTAGAAACTGGCTTCAGAAGATACAACGCATGCCGCTTATATGTATCAGTGGCGCTCTTGGAACCACACCCTCTGCTGCTCTGAATATTATTTTCTTCTCACCTTCCCCAGATTTAGTTGGTAAACAAAATACAGGTAACACTGCTGCTCGGCTTGTCGCAACTAATCAGTGGCGCAATTTAGGTGTATGACAATCGGTCTGGCTTCAAAAAATTCGGTTGACTATTATTTGAATGAACCATACTTTAGTTATGATAGTACTAGAATTCCAGCTAGACGTGAGTGGGTTCACAATATACCAGGTCGGAATAACTGCTTACGTTCTTTACTGATGTCTCAAGGCTTGACGATAAAGTTGGCTTTGATGTCTATTGAAGGAAGCCAAAAGTAACCGTTTCGGGTCGTCTTCCTAAACGCTGTAGCGTTTTCCAGGCCGGAATTCTAGCTAATACTGAGGTAACTGTCTGGTTGGGCAAAAAAGTGACTATCTTTAGAGAAATCTATATTTATTCTGACAACCAAGCGGCGATTAAATCTCTTGGTGGGGTTATCTCTAACTCCACCATTTCTCGCAAATGCCGAGCAACGAGATGGAGGAATATTTCCGCATCCATTTGAAATGGGTGCCAGGGCATAGTGAAATACCAAGGAATTGTAAGGCAGACAAATTAGCGTTAGAGGGCCCTACCACTCTCCTCTCTCTTGGTATAGAAATTGTAGGTATACCCCTCTCAACCTACTACTTCAGCCAACACGAGATGGGTTGATAGCCTGACATGTAATGCAACAAAAATAACTTGGCCAAAATGGGACGTCAGGCACTCAAAGGCCCTACTTAATCGGTCAAGGAAAAACGTCTCCACGTTAGTGGCATGCCACAGGCCATTGTCTCATAAAGCGACATGCTCAAAGATTGAACGTGAATTTCGACTATTGCAGAAGCTGCAAGACTGAGGAGGAGCAAGAGTCTGTCAGACATCTTCTCTGTTACTGTCCTGCGTGGCATGCCATTACATTTAGATACTTGGACTCATCGTTCTTGAATGATATTGATAATTCCTGATCAATGGGCTTGCACTTAAACCAAATTGGTTTAACGAGGGATAGCAGATAAACAGCTTTTTGTACTTAAGAATTATATCTTTTATGCTACGCTAGGTATAAAAGGGGACAAAGAAGAAGATGGAAGACAGAAGATTTATTAACAAAAAACTCAGCTCGATTTTGCTTAATTGCTTTAGGCTTAATTTTAAATTTTTGTACACACATACATACAAGGTGGCGCGGATTAATCATCCAATTTCGTTGTGGAATAACTTTTTACTAAATAAAAAATGGTTTTGAATAATGGAAACCTTTATTTTGATTGTCTGTTTGTATACTGCAGCTGTCTAATTCACAATTGCCAAATTTGACCCCATGACGTCGTTTGAAAAAAATTATAAATCTGCCGTTAGAGTAATTAATTTTGCGCCACCTCGTACATATCATACTTTGAGATGACACCAACCCTTAGAAACTTTTTATCATTCTTTTTAAATTTATCCTAGAATATTAATTCTTAATAATATTTGGTCTATCTCGAAACCTACTAATATAGATAAAAAATTTTTGTTCACAGAAATGTTTCGCCGGCCATATATTCACCTCGTAACTGCAGCTTTATTGCTGTGCGTTTCTGCCAAACCACAACAATCAAACACACAAGCAAATCCCGATTTGGATCAAACTATTAAGGATATATTTTCGCAAAACCCCTCTACGCCAGTTCAAGGTGCCGGCACTGGCTTTGGTAAAATTGTTACCCCCGAGCCTGTGGATCCCACACAACCGCAAATAGATTTCAATTCGACGAGTGGTAGGGGACCATGTAATTGTGTACCTTATCACATGTGCGATCCATCTTCGGGCACTAAAACTACTCCAGTCGAGGATGGTGAATTTGACGGTTTCGGCTTGATTGACATTCGCTTCAACAACGATGATCCGGTGTGTGAACATTTCCTTGATGTCTGCTGCGGTAGCCAAAATCAGCACCGTGACAGTCTCACGCCCAAACCGCAAGAGCAGCGTCCCGAGCGTCCAAAAGGATGTGGCATACGCAATGTTGGAGGAATTGATTTCAACATTACAGGCGCCTTCGACAACGAGGCAGGCTTCGGCGAATTTCCTTGGACTGTGGCTTTGCTGCATGCCAGCAATTACAGTTACTTCTGCGGCGGCTCACTCATTCACCCTCAAGTGGTGCTTACGGCAGTGCATTGTGTGATTGGGCGCGCGGAATCGGGTTTTCTGGTACGTGCCGGTGAATGGGACTCGCAGACCACCAAAGAGCGCTTGCCATATCAAGAGCGCAGTGTGCAACGCATCATTACACATCCCAACTATAATCCACGAAATGTCGGCAACAATTTCGCTTTGGTAGTGTTAAGTCAAGCATTTGTATTGGCCGATCACATTAATGTTATTTGCCTGCCCAACCAAAATGCAGCACCGCTTGCCAACGCTCAGTGCTTCGCCAACGGTTGGGGCAAGGACATTTTCGGTGAGGCTGGCCGTTACAGCGCCATCATGAAACGTGTACCGCTGCCTATTGTTGACTTTGGTACCTGTCAGACCCGCTTGCGTGGCACACGTTTGGGGCAGAAATTCGCGTTGGATCGCTCGTTCATTTGTGCCGGTGGCGTGCGTGGTGTGGATACGTGTCAAGGAGATGGCGGCGCACCGTTAGTCTGTCCCATTGGCTTGCCAGCGGAAAATCGATATGAACAAGATGGTATCGTGTCGTGGGGTATCGGCTGTAATGATGACATACCCGCCGCCTATGCGAGTGTTGCGACGGCACGTGATTGGATTGATCAGCAAATGTTCTCCTTGGGTTATGGCACCACATCTTACACACCGGTTTAAATTTACACACATGGACGCGTGCATACAGGAGAGATTAAAACTTTTGAATAAAATTATTAAATAAAGAATATTTTAACTTCTTTCATAATGCCAGGAAAAAGAGGGTAATACGGTTAAATTGCAATTTCGATGGATTAACTGCAGTATTTTAAAAATGTTGTTAGGTTGGCATTTTTATAATTATTTAGATGCAATTTTAAGTGCCCAAGAGTTGCAAAATTTATTTTCAAATGAGGATAACGCAAATATAAATACAAAATATGGTGGACAATAGTAGAATGTGCTTTAAAATTTTTATTAACATTGCGCATTTCTTCATCTAAATAAAGCTCGAAATTTTTTTTATGTGAAAGGAACCTCCCAATAATATATTATATTATAAAAATCTGCTCGATTTTTGAACCATTATAAACTTGCACTTTGTTATACCAAAATTCAATGGACTATAAATCTGCATAGACGAAGTTTTGCTCAGATTAAAAAGGTTAAAACAATCCCTAAAAGCTTGTTTTTAATTTTCAAAAAGTTTGAAAATTCGATTTATATGATTTTTGTAGAAGAATAATCTATTTTTGCATCAAAGAACTAACGAAATTAATTAGGAAACAACGACTGATTGGAAAAATGAAGGAAACCATGTGAAGTGAGCGGGCACAGCCAAAGTTCCTCTCACAATTTTGCTCTGAATGCTAAAACCTTGTAATTTGTTATCCTTGATTCAGACTGTATTGGCTGTGCTAATGTTTTCTTATTTCACCGACATCATCACAATCTTAAACACAATCTCAGTTTTTGCCGACCTTCGTTACATACCCTCTTATGTCAGCAAATCAGCTGATTCCTGCAAAATGTCTGAGAGCCGGTTAACGGTCTGGCGATTTCTGAATTCTCTCCACCGTGATATGTTATATGTGAAAATCAATACCACAATTGATAGCATATTTAAGACTCAATTTAGGCCGTTTAATTTTCCTCAAAATCAAACTGTTTTGTCCAATAAATTATTAGGTCTCATAGACGTCCAAGCAATTTCGACATTCAAAAAGGTATTAATGAAAAAAAGGACCTGTGGAATTCGTTATTTTCTTATAACACTTTCGCTTTCACCTTCTATGTTCTTGCCCTGCGTTAGCTAGAGCTAGATTGATTCTTAGGAGCTTTACAATATGAGAAGTTAGAATGCCTCTCGGGGTTAGAGCTTCAGAGTTTACTTAGATACGCAGCCGTATTACAAGATGTCCACTACAAAGAAACGTAAAGGTCTGGCTCCATCTGGTAACACTAAGGACCAATAGGTCTATGTGATGGTTTTCAGCCAGCCAGGTCAACCTAACCTAACCTTCGATTTCACTAACTAACTTCGTCGTCTCTTTCATCGTAAAACTAATTCTAACGGTTTACATTCCCATTATGCAGTAACCAGTAGTAAAATTCTTTAAATTATATGAGGAGACGTTCTAAAGAAATACGGGGTCTTGATACCTCTTTTTGCTTAGTTCCGATTTACCATATACCGTGGGTGGGATCCATCAATATCATCGTGTGTTCTAATTTTAAATGAATCAAGTCGCAGTATCTTATTGTAATGTTACATTTCAGTAAAACGCTTCTTTATAATTCCACTGATTTTCCATATAAAAGTCACAAACTAATGGCAATACAACTTGCTTGCCTTATTGAATTTCAAATCTTAGTCACTTTGCTTCACGTTTGCACGTTTACACGTTTGCACGCTCAACTTAAGGCAGATGACCACCGTTTCAAAGCCATTGCATACATTTATCTCTGCTAATAAACTATTTATCCAGTTAAATTTTTTAATATTTTGATAAAAAAATTCCGCTAAAAACCTAAACGTCAACTTTTTTTCTGCATTTCATTTGACATTTTTCAATTTCAGACGAATTCAATTTGAACCATGGAAAGATACACAATCGAGCAACGCGTTAAAGTTATTCAGGCTTATTATGAAAACGGGCGTTCAAATCAAAACGGGCGTTCGAAGAAAATCATCTTCAGTGATGAGGCACATTTTCACCTCAGTGGATTCGTCAATAAGCAGAATTGACGCATTTGGGCGAATGGTAATCCAAGAGTGATTGCCGAAAAACCAATGCACCCACAAAGAATGACTGTTTGGTGCTGTTTATGGGTCGGCGAATGGAAGATATGGATGTGTACGATATGTGGTTTCAACAGGACGGTGCCACTTGTCACACAGCTAACGAAACAATGGCTCTTTTGCGCGAAAAATTTGATGGCCGAATAATCTCACGTCGCGGCGATGTCAATTGGGCGCCAAGATCATGTAATTTGACACCGTTGGACTTCTTTCTTTGGGGTTATTTGAAAGAAAAGGTGTACGTCGATAAGCCAGCAACAATTCAAGAGCTAAAGGATGAGATGATTCGGCACATTAACGGCATGGAACCACAATTATGCCTCATGGTCATCGAAAACTTGGACCATTGGATGGAGGTGTGCCGCCAAGGCCGCGGCGGCCATTTGGCCGATATTTTGTTCCATACGTAATTGAGCCATACCAAATAAAGAGAAATGACAATAATTTCCTAAAAAAATTGTATTTTATTCAAAATCAATACCGGCCCTTGAAACTTAACCACCCTTTATAACATGTAGTAGATGTGGCAAGAACGTTATTTCGTTTTTTGAAGTCAATATTTCATATAGAAATGCATTTTTTATTGTAGTTTTTTCTACAATGTGCCACAAATAAATTTTGCATTGTGAACTGGTCAGCAAGAGCACAACCCAACACCTAAAATTAAATTAAATAAGCGCACTATGTATTAACCCTTTTGTAACTGTACAGAACTGCATATTAAGTTTGAGTTTATTGCTTTTTTCAACTATAATTTATCTTTGTCGCGTAACATTTACAAACCATGCAGTGAATCCTACGTGAAGAAGTTTGCAACAAAATGCATAGCGCGCTTTTAGGCTCGTTTTTTATTTTCTTTAATAATTCCCGGAGTTAAATCAGCCCATCGCTCAAAGCTCTAAAAACAGAGAATGTTGATAGTCAATGTACGCCACTGTTAAGAAAAAAATTATTAAAATCAAAGCGATTTTTGAGCCACTTCAAATTTGTACACATATGTAAGTAAAAAAATGTTCGAAATCGTATGCAAAATAAAAAAATAAAAAAAAACGCAATTTTTGAGCGACTACCATTTTGCATTTTAATAGGTCATAAAACTGCATATTCAAATTTTTTATAATAAATTTTAAAATTTGTCGAATTTTTATAAATTTTGTACTTACAATTTATTTATGCACATACCATATTTGGTATTTGTTGTAGAATAGACTATATGTTCATAAAAAAATTATTCAAAATTAAAAGACCAAAAGAAACGTAGACAAAACTGGTGGGAGTCGAAATATCGCGTTTTTAATAAGCTGGCCACGGGTGAACGTAATTTTGGTTAATTTTTTCTTTACGAATATCAGATTATGTGTGTTGTTGTTGTTGTAGCAGCATAAAGATTCCCCATACATGTACAGGAAAATGCTGCAGGAGTGACAGTCCTTGGTCGGATATAAATCCGGGTCTTTCCGGTAACGTAGCACCGACTCTCGTAGGAACGCTAGATTATGGGTATTTGTGTATTCTTTAATCCAGTAAACTTTTTGAGGCGGGCATTAAAAATTGAACTCATTTAAATATAAGCGGTAATCTCTACTACTTTAATGTATAATCTGCTGCTCTTATAATCTTTATAGAATGTTTGTTCAAAAAGTTTCGTCTGCTTCACTGTTAAAACACTTAACTGTTTTAAAGAAATTGAAAATTATTGATTGCTAAACTTTATTAAAAAAAAAGAGGTTGTCTGTAAAGTCGGTTTACTGACGATAGTTTAACGTGACAACGTCATAAGAAAATACTGATGTAATGGTTGCAATTTTCAAAACAAAATTTTAATTTTATTTGTTTGATAGATATTTTGTATGGATATAGAGAAGGAGGTAAATGGAATCGCAATGGAATAGGTCAGCACGTTACATTTACACAAACGTGAAAAATGACGAAACACTTATCAAATTCATGAAAGATGGGTTCAATTTCGATTGTGCATCAGACGTTAATAAGTCAACAGCACTAAGAGGCACCATCATCGATTTGACTTTTTCAAGACACATTACACTCGAAAGACTCCCTTTCATTTCCTACTTTTCCTGTCATCGTCCTATTCTCAACAGAGAAATGGTTCATTACCATGCACACAGGAAGAAGGCATATGCAAATACAAATATGTGAATTTATATGCATATGCGCATATACATACATATATATGATCACTCAAGTAGGACAGAGCCAGACGTCGAACGTTGCCGAACGCGGGGGCCGATTGTGCTCTTTGTCGTTCGTTCCGCGCTCTCGCTTGCAGTTCAAGCAAGGTAACGACGCATGAGCAAGATAGCGAGGCATGAGCAAGATAACGACGATTGAGCAAGATAACGACGCATTTTTTCGTGCTTGCAGCCGGCTAAATCGAATTATAAGACGTTATCACGTCAAAATATATGTATATACTCCGCATAAATCTCATATCATAGGATCCACTCATGCCTTTTAAAGTGGTAAGAAAACAATTTCTTGTAAAAGTAGCCTTTCTTAGTTTACAGATGCTTCAGAGAGGAGGATTGTACTCACGATGTACAGTATGCAGAGGTGTGACTAACATCAGACCGTTAACCCGCTCTCAGCGATTTTGAAGTAATCGGCTGATTTGCTTATCCATGGGGATTGTGACGGCGGTTTGTTTACGAAAAAACTGAGACTGTGTTGGTAATACGCGAACAAAATCAACACAGCAACACAATCTCATGCCTGAACAACAACTGATTGGACGAGTGTGGGAATACGTGTGAAATGAGCGGACAGAATTCTGCTGCCGAGTTCCAAGCGAAGTGGCAGCCAAAGTTACTCACATAATTTTGTTTTTCATCTAATCATCCTTGACAGAATTCTGCTGCTGAAACATTTAGAAAGGTTATCGAAGCCTTTAGAATGAGATATGTAAGTAAAATGAATTTGTAATTAAAAAAATTAAAAACAAAACTTCATGACCTGTTACAGGTATATCTTTTATATGAATATATAATTTATATAAGAATATAAATCATACATAGGTCGGCCGTCGTAGCCAAACTTGTTGGAGTGTGATTCCCATTCTGTAGCGCCCGGGCATTGAACTCCAAATGATACAATAGGTTTTTGTAATAGTGGTCGCTACTCGGCGGGCAATGGTAAACCCTGAGTATATTTCTGACATGAAAACAAAAAAAAAACATCCGCCGTTCGGAGGCGACCTACAACTCAAGGCCTTTTTTTAGTGGACAATATATCAAAACGCATACTACAAATTGGAGAGGAGTTCGGCCAAACAACTAACAAAGGATGTAGGCGCCAATTACATGTATACATACATATAACGGGTGGCGCAAAATTAACCATTCAACTTTTTACTAAAAAAAAAATTATTTTGAATGACGGAAATCTTTATTTTGACCCTTACGTGCTCCATTGCTTGTCTGTTTGCATGCTGCAGCTGTCTAGCTCACAAGTGTCAAATATGATTGCCGTAGGACGATATTTGCAAATATTATAAATCTTTCCATAATTGATTAATTTTGCGCCACCTGTTATATGTACGTACATATTTAAAAAAACATATGCATCCACACAAGGATATTTCACATTAGGCGCATAGAGCGAGTTCAAAAATATTCATTACTTTTTCGCTTCGTATGTTGAACTTTAGAAAACCTTTACCGTCTTATAAATCGCACTTTTAGCTAATAAATTTAAAAAATTCTATTGTACATAGTAGACTAACCTTTGTTTGCTGCAATTTTATAGTTTGTCTTCAGAATAATTTAGTTAACTGACCTAACCCTTTGGAAAGATTAAATGTTAATGTTACAAATTGTCATCAGCAATGGGTCTGAATATTTTATGTTGTAATTCCAAAGTACAATTAAGCCAAGTTTACTCCTTTAACTACAGTCATATCTGAGTTAAATGAGGTTCCTGATTTGGACTCTTCCCTGCCTTGTGGAGCTGTCCCTAGTCTATTATGTGGTTATTTTTAAATTGTATCTGTTTCAGTTATTGTTTGGTATTAAATTTGTTCTACAGTTGGTAAGAAATTTGTGCATTTGGCTTAAAAAATAAATAAATGTATATCTTCATTTAGAGGGAGCCAATTTACTTTAATGCAAACAAAAAAAATATTTTGCACCACCCATACCTTTTATTGCTGAAAACACTTTTTTGCTGCGGAATTGTAAGTTATTCAAAACTAAATTAGTTTTTATTAATAATTTTGTTCAGCACCCATTTATGACTCGTGCATATGCACGAGTATACAATAGGTATACAAAGCTTTTCTATTTTAAATAACTTTATTACATGTAATTTTTCGCAAAGTATTTCACTCTGCCTTCAAGTGGAACTCGAAGTCCTTCTCATTGCCATCGTTGGTGAAGATGCGCACATATGAATATTTAATACCAAATTTCCAGAATGCAACGTATGGCAAGTAATATGAAATCAAGTTGTTCAACCGGACGCGGAAGTTGAGATACCAACGCACAATGCTGAACTTGTATAGATATGTCACCAGAAAGAGGCCGTACGAAACGAGAAAACGATCATACCAACCCAAATCATAGTAGTAAAGTTTCTGTTTCGGATCGATTGTGACACCGGGACGATGGTCGAACTCATAGTATTCGTATCCTTTCACATAAGTCAATCGCTTTGTAAAAAATAACACCGACCCCACGGTGAGCGCCGTATTTATTGGCCACAATCCATCGACAAACACCTTTGACATCTGCTCAAAATCAGCACTCGTATTCTCTAAAGCCGGTTCATATACACGTCGCATCACAATTTCCAGACGTGGCTTGGTTTCAGACCAATTGCGGCCACAAATGTTATATTCATCCTTAATGCCGAACAAGTAGCCCAGCACTCGCCACATATGCGCCGTACTCTCCAAGAACTCTTCATCGTATAGTTGCACGCGTGGCGCACCTAGCGTCGCATATCCAATAAAACCAAATTGCGTTAAAGCGAGATCTTTTTGCGTGATTATTCCTGCGCCTAGTTTGCCACATGCCCTACTAGATTTTGAATGCGCTTTGCGTACCGCACGTAAGCTGGTCCAAAATTTCGAGTTGGCTTTGGATGGTGAAAAATCATACCATGCGTTGGTGTGCAGAATTGTACGAACATAGCGGCGAAAAGCTGTGGCACAGGTGGATGATTGACGCGTACAAATAAGCACACGAAGTATAGAAGGAATCGCAAGGACGGCGACTAGTCCGTATAGCATGCCCGCGGTCATGATGAAGCGATATGTATTCATGTAGACTTGACCTCTGAAATGGAAGGAAAATTTAACATTTTTTTAGCAATTTTCGTGGCAATTGATAAAAAACTGTAGAAAATGAAGTGTGCATCAGATTTTTTCTCATAAAAAGTACATATGTATGAAAGAACTGACGGTCACATAACTGTCTAGCTGTAGACAAAAGTAAAATAAAATATTGAATGTTGAAATACACTAAACTAAATAGTGAAGTACATTTGTCAAGGATTTTTTGTTTGACCAAAAATCGCAACTCCGCATTGCCTGATTTGGCATCGCAACATTCCAAGGTTTGCACCAATTTCATCTATTTATAACGGTAACATGTTAATAGTATTTTTTATTTTATTATTTAAACAAATTTGGCACGGTGATTATTTTATAAGGTGACCAGATATGAACGGTGCGAAAATAAATTTTAATAAAACAACAACGGTGTGGATAATAAATATGTATCCGCCAAACTTGTTTCTGATGGTGACCTCTTCTTCTTCTTAATTGGCGCGATTACTGCAATAACAAAGTGAGCCAGTAGTTTCTTTCTCGTGCTAACCGGCGCCAGTTGGACACACCAAGTGAAACCAAGTTCTTCTCCGCCTCGTCGTAAAGCTCATACAGCTCATCGTTCCATCGCTTGCGATATTCGCCGTTGCCAACGTGCAAAGGTCCAAAAATCTTGCGCAGAATCTTTCTCTCAAGCACTCCAAGCACTACGCTTCTGCGTGACCTCGGGCTCACGATATACGGGATGCAGAGGTCCGTTAACCGGTTCTCAGCGATTATCAAGGATTCTGCTGATTGGCTGACGCAAACGGGATTATGCCAACTGTTTATTTAACGAAAAAACTGAACCTGTTGGTGATATTCGAACAGAATCAACTAAACCTACGCTTATTTCTGAACAAGTGTCTGAGTGGGCAGAATTTTGCTGCTGAATACCTGGTGACGTGGCAGCCGAAGTTACTCCCACAATTTTGCTTGGGAGCGCCAAACCTGGTAATCTATCATCCTTGCTCGAGCTCTTCCAAGGTGTTTGCCTTGTCTGCGTGATATTCTTTTTCATTCGAACAAACCCTAAAAGTATTGTCGACGCAAAGTTTTTTAGACGCAAGGTATTTTGAGTACATCGCGCATTTCGAGCGATGCTGCAAGGGGGTTAAGAACTTGACGTAGCTTCAGAGAAAATAATCGAGGGATGCCATGAGATGACACAGTCATCAAATTTCTGTTTCACAACTTTAAGTGTTGTGTCGGTTATATGGCTCGTAGCACCGCGTTGTTGAATTACAGCACGGATATATCGAAGTTGTCGACCTCTGTCTGCAGAAAGTCGATTCACGTCGCTCTTTACTAAAAATTATTTATGGTAATGGTGTCTGCTTCCCCACTTCGAAATAAGGGCCGAAGATGCCGAAATGCTATAAATCGCACCAAACAGTCAGTATTTGTCAATATTAGGATGACCGAAATATTTATTGTTTTGTTTTTTTTGGTGCCCACTAAACTTGTTCTGTGACCAACAAATTAGACACCTATTTTTTATTTATTTTTATTTAATATTTTCTCGTACCTCCAACTCTTTGAAAATTACCATTGAATTCCCATGAGAAAAATGTACTTTTCCTTAAATTTGATACGAAATGTTTACAGAACGATTTTATTTAATCCTAACAAATATGCAAAAAGTGATACCCTATGATTTATTTAAAAAATAATTGGGTATTCATACATTGAGTTGTGGTCGCAAAATTAATGGAAATACGATTCGAACTTGTTTCACATCCCCCTCATTCTCCAGACTAGGCTCCCTCGGATCTCTCGGACTACTATTTTTTCCCCAATTTGAAAAAATTGCTGGCGGAAAAAAGATTATATTCAAATGACGCAGAAGCTTGGACGATGACAATATCCGATGGTGTCCCTTGGAGTGTTTGAGAGAAAGATTCTTTGGACGATTTTTGGACCTTTGCACGTTAGCGACGGCTAGTATCGCAGGCGATGGAATCATGAGCTGTATGAGCTTTACGGCGACATAGACATAGCACAGCGGCTCCGTTGGCTAGGTAATGTCGTCCGCATGGATGCAAACGCTTCGGCTCTGAAAGTATTCAATGCGGTACCAACTGGTGGTAGTAGAGAAAGAGGAAGCCTTTCCCTGCGTTGGAAAGATCTGGTGGAGAAGGACTTGGCTTCCCTTTGTGTGTCCAACTAGGGCCGGTTAGCACGAAAAGGATACGACTGGGGCGCTATGTTAAACTCGGCCAAAATCGCGTAAGCGGTTATCGCGCCAATCAAGAAGAAGAAGAAGAAGAAGGGGATTGCATAAACCATTCCAATTGTTTCTTTTTTATAAAAATATAGTTCATAGTACAGCAAAAACCATATAAAGCAAAGTTTCGAACTTTGTACTCAGAATAAAATAAGGAAAAATTTTATAGATTAAGGAATTTCGTCATTTTTCAAGTTGTGAAAAAACCAAACTTAGTTTTGAAAATTCTTGTCTACTTGAAAGAAAACACCCAACACCGTCAGCAGAAAATATGCCAAAAACTAGCGCAGTTTTTAACCACTAATACCAGAATTCAGTGATATCGAAAACGCTTATACGAAATTTTTCTAAAAATTCTAAGTAAAAAGTTTGAAATTTTGATGAAGATTTGCCGAATTTTCACAAATTTTATTCAAAGTTCGCAACTTTGCTGCAACTTTGCTTTTTATATGGTTTTTGTTGCGGTATGAACTATAATTTTATAAAACAATAATTGAAATTACAAAATAAATAAATAATAGACGCCCACAATATGTCTGTACTTATAAAGGGTGGCTAAGTTTTAAGAGCCGGTGTTGATTAAAATACAATTTTTTTAGAAAATTATTGTCATTTCTCTTTTTTTATGATAATATTGGTATAGCTCAATTACGTATGGATCAAAATATCGGTCAAATGGCCTCGGCGGCACACCTCCATGCGATGGTCCAAATTTTCGATGACGCTGAGGCATAATTGAGGTTCTATGTCGTTAATGTACCGAATTATCTCATCCTTTAGCTTTTGAATTGTTGCTGGCTTATCGACGTACCCCTTTTCTTTCAAATAACCCCAAAGAAAGAAGTCTAACGGTGTCGTTGACGTTTACGTGTGGTTCACATTCAACATCGGCCCTTGAAATTTAACCACCCTTTATAATTTTCGCTACAGCTTTTGTTATGTGTTTGGCTGAGCTTCCCTCCAATGGAGTACGCCTTTTGTTCTTCTCTCACTAAATGCGCTGACCTACACCTCTCCTGTATGGCAAACGGTTTTTATGAGAATTTTCCATTGCAGAAATGCATTTGGTGGCTGGTCAAAGTCTGCCAAGTGGGCGAACGTTTTAAGAAAAAAAAATGGATACCACTCACAAGCAGTCACGCACAAGCAATCGGCTATTTTAGCTCATAAAAACGAAATCAATCAAATTTACGAGCTTCACAAAATTTATGATGTGTGGCTTTGCATATTCATAATATAAAGTAATCGCACTGCATTCTAATTGAATAATTTTTCTTTTCCTTATTCTATTTCTATTTTCCTTTATTCTATTAAGAATGTTGCACTGGGGCTTCTTCACAGTTGGCTCTGACTTAATTTTCGCCTGCGACATTCGCCGTTGCCAACTTGCAAAGGTCCAAAAATCTTACACTCCAAGCGTCGCTTCATCGGATGTTGTCATCGTCCAAGCTTTTGCGCCATACGTTAGGACGGGCAAGATGAGAGCCTTGTAGAGTGGAACTCTACAAGAGAGAGAACTTTACTGCTCATTTGCCTACTTAGTCCAAAGTATCACTTGCTGGCAAGAGAGATTATACGTTGGATTTCAAGGCTGACATTATTATAGGTGTTAATGTTGGTTCCTAAATAAATGAAGTCCTTTACAACCTCGAAATTACAACTGCCAACAGTGACGTGGGTGCCGATACGCGAGAGCGCCGACTGTTTGTTTGAAGACAGGAGGTACTTCGTTTTGTCCTCGTTCACCACCAGACCCATTCGCTTTGCCTCTTTATCCAGCTTCGAGAAAGTAGAACTAAAAGCGCGGTTGTTAAGACCGATGATGTTAATATCATCGGCATACGCCAACAATTCAATTCACTATGTTTAATAACTGAATTTTATTCATAACCAAAGTAGTGATGACATTTCATATCAAGTGAATTTATGTTGAGCTCACCAATTAATCAATTAAATTCGATTATGAATTACACAAGCCCTTCTATCTGCTCTTTAATTCAAATACACATACATACATACATACATACATATGAAAAAGAATATTCTTAAACATAAAAAGTTAAAAAACACCAATTTAAGATACTAATCTTGTTGGAAATGTTGATCGATGCATTGCGTTTTAGATATTTAAAATTTGGTTTTGCATGAGCGTAGATGCCAAATTTTTATAAAGCTACTTTCTTCCGCATGTACATATGTACGTATTTATATAAATTATTAAATGCGGGCCTTAAGGCCATTCAAAATAACTTTTTTCATTTAGTAAAACGGTTCGGTCTTAAAAAATGCTGTTCAGTCGTTCTCTAATTTTAACACATACAACCCACATCTGCACCTTCTGCGATTCGCCAAGTGTTAGCAAGTGGCGCATAGATGAAGCAGCATAATCAGCAATAAACAAATATTGGTGGTACTAGAAAAAGCTACCAAAAATTACATTTGCTTGGAAGCACTTAATAAGGATTAGTAAGACCGCGTTTGATGCTCACGTTCTGTCAACGCCTTGTGTTCTTGTCGTTCCCAATGTAGTTGTTGACTTTAGACTAAAAATTTACAATTGCAAAGAGGATGAACACGACGGGCAATACCAAAAGAGAATTCGCAATATTGAAGCAACAAAAGTCTTCCTGTATAACGCGGTCTAATGAAACTCTTTTGAAATGGAGTTGGCAGCATTGAAAATAGTGAGTTATACCTGTTGTATGAGGTACAACACTACTCGCTAGCGGCGACTTCTCGATAACTTTGTTTTTGCTTTTACATGCAAATTTTTCCACAAGTGAGCAGAGCCCAAAAATAGCAAGCAGAGAAGTGGTGAATCCTAAGTCAAGTGAGCAGAGCGCAGATATGTATGTATATCGGGTAGAGAAGTGGCTAAATGCGCCTTATGTTAAAAAACCTGTGTAAAAGCAGAAATATTGTTAGGTGGAGACCGCGAGTTTCACTGTCTGACTGTAATTTTCGCGACCACTGTCTTAACATCAGTCATGTCATTTCGTAGTCTGACAACTCAATTTTCATTTTACCGCGCCATTTGCTTGCGCGAATTCAGGTATCCGATTTGCTTGATGCCATTTTCAAAATAAAAAGATAAGACAGCAAGGAGCCCACATGAGAAAATCGGACGAATATGACAGATGTTAAGACACATTTAGTATGTACCTATATAGAAGGTGTAGATGTGGGGTTGAGGCGGGCGAGTTAATGCAAGTGATTGTTGAAGCGACTACGCTTCAATACCTAACGGTCCAGACCACGAAACCCACAGTTGTTGCATGAAACCAGTGTCTGTTGTATGTTAGTGGTATCAGTTTAGCCCAGCTGCTTGAGCCTTGGTTCGGTTACGGTTCCAATGCAGAGTTAACATCAGTTAAAAGATTATTGAACAATAAAAAAAATAGCGAAAGGTATCGAAAGGAACGTTTGAAGTTTGCTAAGAAATAGAAAAATTTCACCTTTGATATGTAAATGACGTGGAAATTTCTGTTAGCCAATTAGTTCAAGAATGTATTGGTGCTTCCAACCGGTGTAGTAATTTTTCCATCCACTCGCCTTTTGAGCTAAAATACAAGTATGTAGGTATATGTACATATATATATGTATATGTAGCTGACTATAAAATTCCCTTTGATATTTCTAGAAAAAGTGTTATTGCCTACAGTAAGGGAAATAAAAGCTTAAAGCTTTCAGTTTTAAATCAAATGTGCAAACTCGTGCTAACTACTTTTTTTTAATACGTAACTAGTTTGTTGATACTTACATAGATCAGTGATAACCTACTCTGACAGTATACGATCATTCTACGACAAAATCGTATCAAACATTTTTTTTTTAATTTCTATAAGTTAAAGATCATAACGCTATATGAAAATTTATAATGCTATGAAATTTAATGACTCTGATTAAAGGTTATTAGCTCTATATAAGAGATACTTATATTTTTTATTACTATGGTTGAAAATTTAATAACGTAAAGGAATTATCTGTGGGTGTTGGGCCGTCAATGCCAATGGGTTAATTGGCTGCGCAATAGATGTGTTTTCGCAATATGTAACTTCCAACGAAGTGTGTGACGTGTCAGTTTATATACTTTATCTCAAACGCCTGCTAACAAATGCGCGCGAGGGCTATAGAGCCACTCAAAGATATGATATGTATATTATAGGAGTGTGAAACTTTCACTTGAGCAGTTTTAATGCATGACACATTAACAACTTACATTAAATTAAATGAAATTCGTAGCCCATTTTTACTTTTTTAGTTTGTATTTTTAAATTTTTATAAGTACATGTATTATACAAATTTAGCAGCTCGTATCATATTTCGAGTAATACTTGTAAAGAGTGATCAATTTAGAGGTATCGAATTTTAAACTGAAATAAAATAACGATAATTCAAATTGATTGGGCAATCTTTATTATTTTTGTGCAGAATCATTCATGACATTTATATTTTAAAGGTTATCCCTTTCAAATGTTGGCCGCAACTGCAATTCGGCCATTCGTAAACACCAATTTTGAATGAGTGGCTGAAAGACTTCGGTCGATATCTACTGAATAAATTTAGTAATGTGGGCTTCCAATGCCTCAATTGGAGCTGGTTTATCCACAAAGCATTTAGACTTTACATACCTCCACATATAAAAGTCCAAAGGTGCGATATCACACGATCTTGGTGATCCATCCACTGGTCCGAGACGAGAGATAAACTGCTCACCGAAACGACGACGTAGTGAATCTATTGTTTCATGAGCTGTATGGTAAGTAGTGTCATCCGTCGTCTTGTTGGAGCTATGTGCTGTGGAGATCACGGGCTTCAATTTCCGACATCAAAAAATCGTTTATCATGGCGCTATAGCATTTGCCATTCACGGTTACATTAGTGCCAGCCTCGTCTTTGAAGTAATATGGGCCGATGATTCCTCCAGCCTATAGGCCGCACCAAACGATTGTTTTCGTTGTTTTCAATGGATGTAATGGCTTCGGGCGGCTCTTCAATATAGCAATTTTGCTTATTGAGCCATTAAGCCAAAAATGGGCCTCCTCGCTGTACACCATAAGTTGGCCTGAGCGCACGATGAACAATTTTCGTCGATTTTCGTAATAAAATTGTATGCTTTGTAAACATAGTTGAGACGTAGGTCATGTTGAAATGTTAATGAATATTGAAACAAATTATGTATTTATTTTGACAGTAGTAACGCGTGATCTGTCAAAAAAATCCTTGGAAAAAATTCTTAGAATCTGATCGCCCTTTATTAATACTATCATTTCCACCTTCGGATTCATCTTTTAAACCGATTTCATATAGTTTTTCTTCATTGAAACATCACATTTTTTGATTATACACCGGTTTCGCTCATTCTCAGTACCTTGGACTAAGGCTAAGATATACTTGGCTTACTCGATTGTGTTGAAATGGAATCGTGCGTGCAACGCTTATATTCATGCAACTCTGTTTTTCCGTTTGAGCTATGTAACTCTATTACTTTGTACCACAAATATAAAATTCAATTGTATTTGAGCTGCGAGTGAATAAACAAGTCGTAAGACATACATATATATATTTTCCAACAGATTGCTCACTCGCGTGAGGTTATCATTCTTCTCTTATTAGCGTATTAAGTACTATTTTAATATCTCATACGTACGGTTGCCTCTTATTGTTTTCACGCTTAACTTTTATTTGTAAATTATAAAAGTAATCAAATAAAATATTTGAATAGTTGTTTCATTTTCCTAAACCCCATTTTTCTACCTCTTTGAATTTTACCATAATAAAGTGCACGCGCACATTTTTTGGAATTTACAAAATTCTTTAGCATTTGTAAACAATACAGCTTGAATCATACTTGTGATTTTTAAAGTGAAAACATCTTTGGTATAAAGTGGGCCACAAACATGCAACAAATCATAGCAATCGGATGAAATTCAGAAAAACAGAACAACGTGTGTTTGGCATGGTTTGGGATATATCAAGGCAAATTCATTAAAGGTGGTGGCACTAGACCAACAATAACGCCTTGAACATTAGAATGTCACGAGAAAAGAGAGTTGAAAATAAAAAGAAGAACTACGTTGAACAGTTTAGCAGTTGGAGCTAGAAGCATACGACTATGGTGCGAATGGAAGGACTTTTCGTCATTACATTTTGTGCTAACTTGAACATTTTTTGTTTTTATTGTAATCGGTTGCGTGCAAGGCATATCTCTTTCCTCGCCTTTAGAAATGCCAGTAAAACGGAATGACGGAAAATTGTTGTTGTGTTGTGAATGCTCAACCAACTAATTCTATATATTTGCCATTCGTTCTATTCTTCCATTCTCTTTCCCTTGACAGTTCGAATTTAAAAAATGTTGTTGTTGCTCGAATGCCACCACCTTGCATAGATTCGCTTTGGTTGCGTGTGCGTGGCGAGGATGACGATTTTTGTCATTTCTTTTGAGATTTCGAAGTGTACACATGATCGGAAAATTGGCAACCATCATACATAGTAATTATTTTCTTGCCGCGCCCCGTGTTTACTCGGCGGCGAGAAACGTGAAATGCAAATCCTAATCATCCAATTGTGTGGCGAAACTAATTTCAACCGATTGTTATTATTTGTTGCGTGTTTTTGGCCTGCTTCATTGTCCAATTAACTATATTTACAAAAGTATTCAAGCGCGACAAGTGAAATCATTTTTTACGTGCACTTCATATTGTATATACAGTCTGTCTAATAGAAGCGTGACTCCCATAACATAGTAACTATTTGACCAATGCGATTCTAACACACTGCATTATAATATTTAACACATGGGCTGAAAAGTCCTGGGCCTAACAGAGAAAATACGATTTTGTTCAAAATAGCTTATTTATTAACTTCCATTAAGAACAACGCAATCATTCCAGCACAAAATAGGCCTCAGTGTTAGCGCTAGCCTCTTCATTCGAGCAGAATTTCTGACCAGCGAGCATTTTTTAGATTTGCGAACAGCCAGTAGTCGCTGGGAGCCAAATGGTGAATACGGTGGATGTGGGAGCAATTCGGAGTTCAATTCATGTAGTTTTGCCATTGTTTTGATTGACTTGTGAAACTTGTGCGTTGTCTTGATGAAACAAAATTTGTTTCTTTGTTGATGAATATTACAACACGCACATCTCCAAATACCGAGACTATAACCTTCCAGCCGATTGTTGTGCTTTCGGGCGCTTTGGACGAGGTTCACCAGTTGCTGTCCACTAGGATGCCGATCGTTTTGATTACGGAGTGAAGTCGTGGATCCATGTTTCATCAATTGTCACATATCAAAGCAAACATTTTGGATTATTATGTTGATACATGGCTAAACACCGCTCGAAATCATCAATACGTTCTTGATTTTGGTCAACAATTAGCAAACGCGACACCCACTTTGAACAAAATTTTCTCATAATGAAATGCTCATGCAATATAAAGCCAGCACGTTTTTTGATATTTTTACAATGTCAGCTAATCCACTCACCTTCACTTTCGGTAATTCAAAACGATTGTGTGGTATTTTTTTAAAACTTCTGGTGTTACCGCCTCATTTGGACCTCGACTGCGTTTGAAGTCAGCAAACCATTGTTTTATTGTTGTTTCTGATTGAGCGGAGTCCCCATAACACTTTTCAAGCCATTGCTTCATTTGAACGGTATTTTTCCCCATCAAGAAGCATTGTAAAATTAAAAATTCTTTATGATCCATTGTTTTGAAAATAACAAAAGTAACGTCACTCCTAGCACAATAACTCACAAACTAATGAATAGAACATCATGATATTTTAACAGCTGCCTTTTTAAGGTCTGTACTAACTAAAAATGGGTGAATGCAATAAAACTAGTTCTATCAATGTGTTAGGCCCTGGACTTTTCACACCATGTGTCATTATACGCAATAAAATTTTTAGTTGCCACCATTAGCTATAATGGCTTTACATCTTCGTGTCATACTTTCTGTTAATTTCTACGCAAGTTGTGGCGGTAATCGACTCCAAATTAGCCGAATTTTTTGAGGCCCATATTTGTTTTCCTTTGGGATTTTGCTTAACCATTGTCCAAACATTTGCAATAGCGTTGGCATCAGGTGACTGTATTGGTCAATTCAACATTTCAATTCCATTTCACTGTTTCCACACCACACACCTGCAGCTTCGACTTTTGTTGTGTTCGTTGTCTGCTTGTAAAATCCACGGTTGGCGAGTGCTTCCAAGCATCTTCGCAGCTGACGGTAATAATGATTTTTGGTAAATTTTATTCTTCAAAACTGCATTTAAATTGGCAGTAAACACAAATAAACGGCCAAATGCTTTTTCGGAGAAGCAGTCCCAAGCATGAATCTTAACTGGACGCCATAACAGTTCACGTAAGTTGTCGATTATCAGCAGTAGACCAGGAGCGGCGTGTGCAACAACACGCAAATCTTTTTTTCCATGTGTGATCCGGAATTTGAAGTCTTCTACACATAAACGACCCCGAATCGTGTCTTTGGATACATTAACACCACTTTTCCTTAAAACTGCTTCAGCTTCACGTAACGATAATTCGGGTTTGTCGCAAACAAATCAATGATCTTCTGAACTTGCTTTGGAGAGGTATTTTGCTTTTGTGCTCGTTCGCGGTTAGGTTAGGTTAGACTTGGCTAATCCCGTAGATCGCACGTAGACCACAAATTCGTCCATAGTGCTACCAAGTGTTTGTATGGAGAGTTAAGAACTTTATATTACATATATTTTGTTTGTAATACACAGTTTAGATAATTTAAATTGGCTGCTAATTTTGTGTTCTGCCACTCTTTCTAAGGTTGAAAATGATGCAGAACCTAAGCAGTTTATTCGTGATTTGCTAAGTGCGGGGGAAGTCTTCAACGTTTTTAACTTCGGCATACCGTTGCACCCATTTATTCATGAATGTCTTCGATTACTAAATTTTTCATATGCGCGTGACATTTCCATACCCTTATGATAGGGTGTGTACGTAGGGACACTGCACTCGTTTTTTATACGCGGAACTCGTTTTGTAACAACAACGTATGCTTTCTAAATTTCTCACAGAACTAACAAATTGCACAACATTTAAATTTTTTATAACGGAACTCCAAGTATGAATTTTGCCGAACACGCTTCTATTAGACGGACTGTAGCTGACACACATGCATTGCTAGTTGTAAAACCACATTAGAAGCCTTAACAACGAGCTCGTTGCTATGTTACTTGATAGTTTTACGTACATCTAGTTTCGTTTTTGTAAATCCAACGGAAGCGCATCGTTAGTTGATTTTTATATAATTAATTGATGTATACAAACTGATTTATCTTCAATCAAAGTAACTTGCTCTGCAGCGCTGTTTATTAATTTATTCATAATTTTTGCTTTCTCGCTGTATTTCGGCTTCTGATTTTTTTTGCACATTACCAAAGTAACAAAAATTAGTTACAAAATTCGCTCACAGCAAACACATTTGCCGAATTGTCAACTAACAGACCGCCGCCAAATTAAGGAAATTGGTTCGAGTACCCCTATATATGGTATGTATGCCCATACATATGTTACTGTGATTACAGTTACATACTCGTAATATATTCCATTGCACATCGAAAGTGGAAGTAGTTAACTTTTTTGGGTAAAGAAGTTTTATGTATTTCCCCTACTTTAGCACTTGTTTTGTACTCACTTTCTAAATAATTTCTCATCGTACCATGGCGGCATTTCCAATGGCGCCCCACTGTCACCTTCCAGCGCACCATCATGCAGCAAATGATTCAAATAGGCCTGTGCATCCGGATCTTCTGTACCGTCCCGTCTCTCAACGTCATCCTTGCTATCTTTATTAACGCTGGCGCAGTCCATTGCACTCGCTTCGGCTACAAAAATCCAAATGAAGTTAAATGAATATTCACATGAAAACTATACTGGCTGACAAGTTTGGATGAGCAGTTACATATATTTCAACATGTGCACAATGATACACGTCCATTCATTACAAACACAAACAAAACAAAACAAACGCTCGAATGTAAACAAAAGTTCTCTACGCGCTGTATTGAATGTGTGTGTGAACTAAGCAAGCTAACCTCATAAGCAACTGCATAGTCATCATTACACGAATTTATTTGGAGAAAGTGCTATCACGCTTGCCGCTGCTTGGATTTTTGTTTTCTTTATCTTCTATTTCATATAAATGCACTTACATACATACGTACCCGAATTGAACACATTTTCTGTTGCCGAATTTGTCTCTCTTCTTACATCTGTGTCCATTAGAGCTATTCAATATTAAATTTTTGTAAATCTCGGTAAAAAAGCCAGTAGGTTTAATTTAATTGATTTTTCTTGATTTACAGCTGTTTGGCAGTTCACTGGCGTCCATTCCATTCGTCGACTCTGTGGATATTATGTGATTCAAACCCAGTCTTCGGGCCATTTATCTTTCTTATTATAGTTTAGTTGGCTCTATTTTTAATTCACTAAACGATTTGAGCAATAACATCACTGCCAATGAGAGAGTAGAGAAACTTTTAAAACTTAATTTTATATATGGACAATCAGATTGCAACATTTTGTTGCAACGCAACATCGAACCAAATTTGTTTCCTACATTCGGGTTAGGTTTGGTGGACACGAGTGATGACCTACGTTTTGCATGTAGACGTAGCAATACTAATTTAATAAATTAATAAAACAAATGTCGCCGAATACCAAGGCAGCCAGCGATTATTCTTGTTAGTTGGTTAATTATTTACAGTTGGTTCACCTATATAGTTAGAATTTTCAAAAAATCGATTTTTTTCACATATTTTTTTTTTCTTAATGTACATATATTTATGAATACTCGCAGAAAATTTAATATCGTTCCGGTGAATATTTTCGAAGTTACACGAAAATTGGAAAAACTGTGCTTGAAAATACAAAGCAAACTTTAAACGCGTTTTTCTCAAAATGGTGTTTTCAAAGGTGGTGACCAACATCACTCGAAAACGGTTATACCCATTAGTCTCAAACTTTAACACGAGCTTCTTAAATATATTTTTTAGTAAATAATCGAAGATTTTTCCTCATCGATAAATACTTTTGTTTTTTTATAAACATTTTAAGACAAAAATGTTGGTCAAAATCGATTTTTTTTTGAGAAACCACCATTTTGTCGAACAAATTTATTTTGCTTATTCCTTCGATTAATTACTAGATTTAACATTACGAAATCAGAGGATCCAGATCAGAGATATAGTGGTCACCTCAAAACGTCTTTTTTGAGAGCAGCTCCCGGATATCAGCCGTAGCTCCTTTTCAAATAAATATTTTTACTAATACTAAGTCTTTAAATGCAGTTAAAAGACAGCATAATATGTGCACAAATTTTTAGATCAAGAAATTTAAAACTTTTGTTAGAAAAAATTCTGGAAAATTCGCGTGTTTTCGGCCTTCTAACTGCACATAACCACTTAAGTAAAAAAAAAAGGAAAATAACAATGGATTTTGTACTTTTAAGATGAAAATCTTTAGTTACTGTAAATTTATAACTTCAGCCCCCTTTTGAGTGACTTAAGATTTTTATACGATTTTATAATTTTTTCAGAAAGTTACCCCACATCTACAGCTTCTATAGATTATGTTAAAAGAGCTCTATTAAAACAGAAATGTCAGGTGAAGATCGCGAATTTCCTGCTAAAACATATTTTTCTTACCGAATTTGCTACCATCAGCTTTCATGATGGAAAGAATAATGAGATGGCGCCTATCGTGGTCCCGTTACTTTGCGCTCAGCGAATTTGACAACTAGTTACGTCATGATGGAAAGAATAATGAGATGGCGCCTATCGTGGTCCCGTTACTTTGCGCTCAGCGAATTTGACAACTAGTTACGTGATTTTAGCTCCAGTATGGCCAGATTACCATTTTTGTAACTTGATTTAGCATTTTTTTTTGTTATTTAGTCTCGGAGTTTTAGTTCTTTCTTCATGACATTTTTCTAGCTGTTCTAATTAAAATGTCATGTTTATAATTTTGTAAAATATACATTTTTTAATAATTATTTAAATAATTCACTCAGTTTTATTTAGCTTTACTTTTTTTAACATCTGGCGGCATTGCCCGCGATTGCCGGTATTGTTGGTGTTCTTCTGCTTTCGGCAGTTAAATCTCTCTCACGCTACTGCAGAGTTGCCTAGCTTTGGATATAAAAACGCACTAAATGCCCATTTAAAGAAAATAAAACACGAAATTTTTATTGTGTTACTTAAAGAACTTTGTATGCGTGACAAATTGTCTGTAGAATGTGCGTTTTTTTTAAATAAATGTGTTCTGCTTATGTACAATTTAATTTATGAGTTTTTTTTGCTAAGCGAGACTCTTTTGTTAAGGGAACGACTTTTTTGCTATATTTGAAGTTATGTAACTAGATAAGGTACTCTTTTAGTAAAAATGTCAGTATGGTTCCATTAGTATTTTTTGGTATTTTGTGGCTTATTTTTACAATGAATACAACTCGTAATGTCCTATGTCTGGAAGAAACGATAGCACCTCTATGGTTTTAAATCGCATTCAGTAAGTTCAAACGCTTTTTAAAACGTGTAAGAAGGTTTTCAATCTTAAGAAGAGTTGAGAGAAGAAGATTTAATATTCTTGCATAACCTTAAATGGAGCCAAAAATTAAATTTGCACTTTCAAATTATCAAATTTTATAGGAGGAAAAAAAATTTCATTAGCACTAAAATCTTCTCAGAGTGACCTTTTTTTGTTTAATAATAATATAGTTTGTTTTTTAACTTAAAGTTTCGGTAGCTTTAAACTAAAAAAAGAAACAAACACGAAACTTCAAAATTTTCTCATTTTCGGTATAAAAAAGCACTAAATTTATTGCGAAGAGCAAATGGTTGGCAATACTGCACAACTCAGAAAACGTGACGTCACGTACGCTCTGATGGGCGCAATCTTCTTTCTATCATTCTTGATCAGCTCTCATCTCGTCCTTTGATAACTCAATTTTCATTCGCCGTTCACGCGCGCGAATGGGTCACATAGTGGACAACTGCTTCAGCCTAAACTAACCTAATATAATTACATCGCCTTAGTTTATTTTCATAAGGAAATAATAAAATTTAATGTATCTATTCATATCCCATTTCGGGATATTACTATGCTGATACCATTTTTTTTATATTTTTTTATTTTTTTATTATATTTAATATTTACTACACAATACTTTATTCACACTACATATTTTTGTTAATACTTGTAATGTTGATTGGAAAACTTCTTTACTAATTTCAATAATGTTTAGGTACACCAAAATCATATCTAAGAGACGTAAAAGCACAACTTTCTAGAGTTTGAAATGAAATTTGAAAAAAGCGAGCCAAGAGGCAGCGAGAGAATGGTAAAACACTCAAGCTAAAAAGCTCATTGCTTTCGATGCTCTGCAAAGTAAAAGGGTAGACACTCGAGGAGAAAAGGAGAGAAAGAGATAGGTTAGAATAGAGACGTAGGTAGCTGGTCATGTGAGAACATTCTAGAGCTAGTCACATTGAAATATTTCGACAGGTTCGCTGATATCGGCGTTTGAATTGTTGGAGGTGAAAACTAAAGGGTCTTTCAAAAGTGACGCCTTGATGTCACTAGTGAATAATTCCTTGACAGTAACTGACTTTTATGTCATCTTTGACATTTGTCTTGTAGACAGTTGTACAATTTTACGCGAAGAAGAAAGTGGTAAAATTATTGAAATTTATCAGAATGGTTGATCTCAAAGCACAACATATCGCAAAACTACTAATTTTTTAATGAAATAATCGTCCGAATGAGTCGAAAATTCAAAGGTCGGTAAAAATATCAAATTTCAAGAAATTGATTCTATAGAAAAGAAAAGCTAAGAAAAATGTACCAAAAATTATACTCAGATGTAAAAAAACTTGATTACAGAATGTCAACTAAAACGGCACTTAACAATTCTCATTGCAGAAATACACACAGTTTTCAGTAAGAAGTTGAAATTCACAGGGTGAATATGTACAAATATCAGGAAAAAGTATTGAATATCAGGAGAAATCATTACAATAATATAAATTTGTACTAGAATCAATTAAAATTAATTCAAATAGCACAACAAGCCGAAAAATTCGTTAAACAAAGTAACACCACTATCATACAATCAAACGCAACACTAACCGAATTGCGAGCCAACATGCTGCAACTAAATTCGGTGTGAATCGGTTGGAACTTCATTCGAACAAATTTGATGGAACATTCAACTTCAAGTGACAGCTAAATTAATGCGCCCAAAAATATGTTATGTAGCTTAGAAGCGCTGGAGTATGAAATAAAACTAAAGGGCATACAAACTATCACTCCCAAATTCTCTAATGAAACAGTATTTGTTGATTTATTTGTTAGAATTTATTTTATTTCTTTATTCATTTAATATTTATCATTGCATTATTAGTATTAGACTTTTTTACTATAAATATTTTGCTACATTTCATAATAATATAATTTATATTTACTTGTATTATTAGCGCTTATTTTATTAAATTTATCATTGCTGTTCTATGGCAGACTATTTATTTATACTCGTATGTACTATATGTATGTATGCATGTATGCGTGAATACAATTCCATTTACGCATTTGCCCACATGAACATATCGATTTGTAAGTAAATACATATATTAAAAGCATTAAAAATGTGTTTGGTAATTAATTTTAATTATAAGTAATAAAACAATTTTAAAATTATTATTATTTACAAAACAATACAAAAAAAAAACGAAAATTACGAATCTGTATATAAAAATGGCGTAAATTACGTATTTAATATAAATTAATCATTTTTATTTGTATCTTATTGTAATATTATGCAAATCTGATTTATTGTTTCATTAAAGCGGGTTACTTTATGAGAGCAAACAAAAAAAAAAATTCTTATATTCAAAGAGCTCTCGGCCACACTGTAGCTTATCCAAATACTACAAACTTTCGGTGATATTTTTCATTTGATTAATTCTTTCACGTGAAGTTGACAAGGATAAACTTCTGGCTATTTGCTTCGCTGTCTGTGTTCTTGTAAAAAATTATTCAGGGATACCCCTAATGTGGCTTTCTCATTTGGATTGCTCGGTAATGTTGAATGTGTTTAATGATTTTTGAACGAATTTCCATTAAAAAGATATGCTTACGAATTTTTATACCATAACAAGATAGTGCAAAATTAATTATCCAATTTTGTTTTTGAATAAATTTTTTGGCTAAATAAAAAAATGTATTTAAGTGTTGCAAATTTTTATGGTGATCTTCACTGCGCTCCGTTACTTGTCTGTTTGTATACTGCAGCTGTCTAGTGCACAAGAGTCAAGTATGTTTGACGTACGACGCCATTTTCAAAAGATATATAAGTATAATATCTTCCGATAGGATGATTAATTTTGCGCCACCTTGTGCATTCTCTTGCCAGTGCTAGCAATTTCAAATGTCTGTGCAGCCAAACTAATTACGAAAAACAAAACGAACAGAACGGATCATAAATTGAATCAGATCTCTATAAAAAAATGTTCCAGTTCCCGATCATTGACCATTGACAAATACAGCTATAATATCCGTATTCGGTTGCTGTTATAACGACCGTTCGTAAAGCGTAGTTTTACTGATTTATATGATATTTTGGGGAGAATTTGCGTTTAATTGCTGAATATTGGTGAACTTTCATAAATAATTTTTTTTATCAACTTTTATTAGAATAAATCTTCTAACTATCGCTGTACTTGGCATTTTAAACCCTCCGTTGGACAACTTATTTTTAACCTTCGATTGAGCACCTCGCTCTGGCCTTTTTTTGTCCTGTTTGAGGATCCCTTTTAGAAGGTTATACCCATAAATCGATAGAAAATAAATCGGAAGCTACCTGGAAGCTCAAGCCGTTAGCTATAGCAGAAATATGTTAAATTCGATTAATTTCAAAATCGAAAAAGCCAGTCTCAACCAGACCCGGGTGTCCAAACGGAGGTTTAAATATTGCATTACAACTCAAAAATTTACTGGTTGACATGAAGAAAGAGTTAAAGCGACACACACGTAAATTGCTTTGCCAAAAGTCGGTGGGTGTGCTTTGTATCGTAGTGACAAAGACACCACTTAGTAACATTAGCAGCCATGTTAGCCATTCGACTTTTGCTGCTATTGGTACTATAACTTCTTCATCGAAATATAGCCACTTAATTATTTTCTTTTTCAACTACCTTAAATCATTGAGTGAGTAAAATAACCTCCCCTGTCTTCGCAGTGTGACAATGTCAACGTAGAAAAAAATACGCAACAATCGCCGTTCTCGCCTGATTTGGCAGAAATTGTGACTTGAGTCAATTTGGAAGATCAAGAGGACTTTTTCGAATTCAATAAAAAAGCTGTTATTTCACAATTTTATTTTAGTAATACTCGTATGTAAGTTTATACATTGAAGTACAATCATTGAAGAAAAAAAATCGAATTTGTAAAAGCCAAAAATCGAACTTAGGCTCTCCTGAGTGGTGCGCCAATGTGTCCTATCGACTGTTGCGCGAGAGTGACATAACATTCCGAATTTAACATTGCTTCCGAAACAGTGCTCATTTGTCGTATTTATTACTAGTTTCGAGCTATCGAAAAAGGGAAGCAACGGCGAACAAGCGACACTTATATATATGGAAAGGAGAGTTGCTTAGTGCCGGCCGATTTACGCACGGACACATTTGGAAGGGGAACATTTTGTTCGTGGGAGAGGGACGGACAGGGAATAGAGATGAAATTTAGTCTCCTGTTCTGTCGACACGCTTTGTGCTGCTTATTCGTATTGTCAAACTTAAAATTGCAAAATGATTTTAGACAGTTACTTCTTTTGTGAGAGACAGTTCTGAGTTCTGTGTTGGTTTCCAATCAAATGAGAAAAATCAACGATGACAAACATCAAAACGCTGCTTGGGAAATACACAATGAGTTTTGCTAGTAAAGTAGGTATGATTTAATGGAAAATGTTTATGTTGAATTTAATTTTTTTCCCATTTCTAGATATCCAAGTTAATTTTAAGTGAAGTATTTGTAATATAATTTCTTTTTATTCAAATACAAAAATTTATATACATATATTAACATGTAAATAAAAAAAAATATTGATTATTTAACCAATTTAGTTTGCCTTCTGGATTGAAATATTTAAGAAACTGTTACGAGCTTTACATGTAATTTCGCGGCTTACAGAAAATATCCGAAGAAGATGCTAAAGAAGTAAACGTCAAAAATCATCAATGTTGTCCATGTGAACCCGAATGAAACATCAAAAAAGAATTTCCAGTGTCTCCCTTCCAGATGTCTCTGTGTGTAAACCGGGACTTACATGGAAAAGCGAAAAAATAGACAACACGAACTAGTTGTACAGAATCGATACTTAAAGTAGTAAGTATCCAAATCTAAAAAGAGTCATCAGTACTTGGTACTGGATACTGAAAAGTATTCAGAAGTACTCAGTACTAGAAATTAAATTGAAAATTGTACTTAGTATGAATCATTGAGTAAGTAAGAATCAGTGCTTGAGTGAAGGCAAATTTACAGGGCCTTGCTTTGTGTCGAGCAAAGACATTGCGAAGATCTACACGCTGATCGACCGCATTACCGCATTAGTTACTCAATGTATGAATTCTTTAATTCACTCAGCGTCAAATCTCAAATAAACATTTTATCCGCCCTCAGTGCTGGCTAACAGTATACAAAATAAGTCGGTACTACAATAGCATTAACCCTTTTAGCCCGATATATCTTCGCGTTGTGCACGTGCTAAAAGTGCTTCTCAAAATCTCTGTGTTTCAAAACATCTTTATAAAATGTTAAAAGGGTTCATATTCGATTCAACAACAAATGAAAAAATGGTTATTTTGGTATCTCTTATGCTGATTAGAGCGGAGGATCTGTATATGTTAGAGTGTTGAAGTATTAACGGGACACGACATATCCTTCGGATATCTGTCAGCACGGGATAGTTTCCCTGCAACGTAATCGCAATCTTTACGATGTTTCCGATAGTTATCAGAATACTCAAGTGGCACGCGTCCATCGATACGGCGAGCCTAAAATCTTGTTCAGCCTTTCTTGATCCATCTAACGTGCAGTCAGTGTTCAAAAGCCGTCAACATTTTCATAGAACCACAATTAGCAGCGAAAAATGTTGTCAGTTTTGTTGGTAAGTTTTTGGAAAGATTCAATTTTCAATAAATATCGCAACATAATTGTAATATTCTCCGTTTATTTCGCAATATACTGCTCTTTAAATTTTGTTTATATCACTCCTACTCTCGTTTTTATAAGCATTTTTGCAAACCTCTGCATATTCGCCGATTCCACCCCCGGTATTAAAAGGGTTAAAGCGAGATGAGTATATTTACGCTGCTGATGTCCAGAAATGCTATTCAGTAATGCTTTATCAATTAATTGCTTTTTAGGCTTGCTTGCTTTCCAAATTGACCCACCCTGGAGTCATTCAAAATCAGCTCTTTTTTAAATAAAGTACGTCCAGATTGCAAATAAAGTATCGGTAAAAGTAAAAACACCCGATTCTCAAAATAAACGTTGCCGAAGTACTCATCTCATGGATGCCGAAGAGCATACCATTTATTACGGTTTGTTTTATTTGTTGTGGTAGCGTCATTAAGCACTCCACAACATTTTGAGGAATGTTGTGAGAGTGAGAGGCTTTCCCCAAGAACAAAATAAACCCGACTGTCGTTAGCCGTTTGTTTGATATGTATACATACATATACATACCTATGTGTCTTGAGTTACCGAATTTGTATGCATATGTAAGTATGTAAGTTTTAATATCTTAAATCGTTAAAGTTTTTTCTTTAACAATCATCAGCTTTAGCCAAGAATTTATTTTTTTCCTAAATTACGCTGCATGTTTTTAAGCTTACTTTTTTAATTAAAAGCTATTTATGCGCGTACATATATTTTTGATGTGTATTTTTTTATTAAATATTTGTTTTTAAACTTTTTCACTTATAGTTATTTGTTGTTTTTTTATTTGCTTTTTTTGGTAGATTTGTCGCATCATAAAATTCTCATTTTTAATAATATTTTAATATTTTTCACTAATAACATTTTCAACGCCTTTAGTCTACGCCAATAGCTGCTCGCGCTTTTGTGCTCTTCGCAGAGAAATTTGTGAACATTTAATGTACAATTAATTTAGTTAGTTTTGGCTTAATTACAATGTTAATCTACTAAAACAGTCTTATTTAAAAAGAACTAAACAATATACGCTTACACACGCAACTATACGTAAGCATGCTTATTTTTACTTGAACTTTATATGTATGTATGTAGATATATATGTATTTATGTATAGATTTTCTTAACATCACTTGCACTTTCTGCATTTCTTCCTTTTTTGTTTCAAGTGTAGCCGAAGCCTTAATTTGTAACTAGAAATCTTGGCGTTAACTCCACTACATGTCAACATGTACGTATGTATGTATGTACGAGGGTAGCTTGAGAAATCCATGAAAATCATAATAGATGGCGTCGCAATCTCAAATCTAACATTTTGCTTCTTATATTTCGGGTGTTTTTTAGCTGCATGAGAACTATCGATATCGATAACTATAGTTCGACAGCTGAGAATGGCAAACTGTGTTGATATTTCTGTTCAGTAAGGTTTGGCAAATCATCATGAACCGTTTAACGCCATGACTTGTTTCCAAATTGTGAAAATTTAATTGGAAAAAAGAAAATTCTGAGGAGGTGATTGCAGAAAGCAATGGCTATCTTTCAGAATTGCACAAAATCTAATATTCGGAAGGGATCAACAAACATCAAACGACCCTCGTATACTTGCACGTACATACAGACATATACATATGTAATAAACGTCGCTATCATTTTTCTTCTTTAGATGCTGCAAGTATTGCGTCAGCTTAAACAGCAAAGATATGCATAAACGATAGAGAAAATTGTTAAATTATAATAAATAAATAGCTTCATACTTTTGTAGGGATATGCAGAGGATAAGCTTAAATGTAAGTCCTATATATTTTTATATTTACTTTACACTTTAGCTTTAATCATTTATATTGCTGCTGTGAGTATTGCTGCTTGTGTTGTATTTGTTATTGTGGCTGCTGTTGCTGTTGCTGCTGTTGGTTTTGTTGTTGATGCTATTGTCGCTTCAAGCGATGCTGCATCTACAACTTCTGTGAAACTTTGCGTCTCTCCCAACTCTGCGCTACCCCCCACCGTGGCCACACTTTTGTTAGCAGCAAATTTCTCCTCTAAGTCATCACCTTTGTTGCTAATACTTTCTTGTTGTTGCTGCTGCCGCTGCTGCTGCTGTGCATGTTGGCTATTTATTTCTTGTTGAAAACGATTACGCCGCAAAGTTTTCGCTCGCTCCATCATGCCGACTCTCCGCACGTTGGCCCCATCTTCGGCCTCGCTCTCAACATTGGTGCTCTGTAGCCGCATATGTTGCTGCCTGTAATAGGGTTGCTGCTGATGTTGATGATGGTAATGATGTTGTTGTTTCCAAGGTTTACGTTTCAAATTTGTATGTGTCGACCACCTGCTTGGCAAGGATAAATTCAATTTCATTCAATTTCACTCCAACATCAAAATGGATGTGCGCTACTCACTTTGATAGTTTTCTTCGTTTAGCCAGAGGCTCGTCATAGTCGAGGCGGCTGGAAACAAATGAACCCGCAGCTGAGGTGCTTTGCGCAAGACCTGAAAATTGTAATTTTTTAAAGAAATTTAAGTAATCGGTAGTTTAATAAGAAAGTAGTAACTAAGTTACTGATTTCAGCTGTGCCGAAGGCAAGATACCGCCCAATAAATTGAATATTAAAGTTTTTTTAGATTTTAACATATATATTTATTACAAATGTCGCAAACTAATCCTGTTTTGTTATCAGTTTTTGGGCATAGTTGACATCGACTTCTTTTAGTTATTTTCTTTTCCGCCGTGTTTCCAAATTGACCTGATGATGATGGTTGTGCATCCAGTTGAGAATCCTTTCGTATTTTTTTGGCAATTTCAAGTGAAAAATGTGCTCGTGGTAAAGTTTGTAGCTTTTTTATATAGGGTGTTACGAGCTGCATACCAAGGTTTTCCAAGTAAAAACGGCGCTTTGTAAGACAGCCCTCTTTCCAGGTGTGGTTGGCGGATTTGAATAAAACGAAAGCGTTATAAGCTGAAATGTCGATTATGTAACTAAACACTACTTGAGGCCACCGTTTTGTCATTCGTTTGCAAGTGTAACCGCTTACAGCTTTGTCCAATGTGTCTACACCACCTTTACATTTATTGTAGTCCAGTATTATTTCTGGCTTTTTATCCCGACAATTACTAATTTTTGAATCATGGTGTCACGTATAGGAGCAAATTTAGCCAACGATCTTCGTTCACTTCGAGTTTCCCTGTTGTCGAACCTAATCACTCTCCATATTTTTGTGAAAGTCTTCAAAGGCATAGTTGCAGCGAATATTGGTCTTCCGGTTTCAGGGTTCCAAAGACTTTCACAGCTTTCGTTATTTGATCGAAAAACGCCAGCTTATATTAGCAATCCAATAAATGCAAATAGTTCGATGTTTTCAATATCCACCCATTCTTCACCGCATATTCGTTTTCCCTCAATGTTTGTGTAGGTCAATATCGTACGTATCAAAGGAGGTGGAAAAAATAGTTCAAAGCTAGAAATTTCTTTTTCGATAATTCGTGCGCACGAGTAACGTGTTAGTCCAGGAATCAGGCTGATAATATTTTCTCTTGAAGCTCTCCCGGTACTTGTTACAAGAGGGATTTTTGAAAAGTTTATTTGACCATTTTTTGAGCACATGATTTCAGAAGGCACAAGAGAATTTTCGTCATCATAAAAATAGCGAAGGAAATATGCTTTTGCTATGTTAAGCTAGAAATATAAATAGCAAATAGTAGCTATTAAATGGATTCTCACCTTGTTTGCGTTTTGAGCCACGTGGCAGTGGCCGTAGCGCACTATCGTTTTGTTGCTGATGTTGTTGCAACGGATGTCGTTTGACTGCACAGCTCTTGCCCCGACAGCCTTTCAACTTCTCCAATGTGTCATGCATATACGATTTTTCCTCGCTGGTTAATGAGGAGGCGCGATTTTGTGTCTCAAAGGGATCTGTAAAAGATTAATTTGGGGTTATTACTTATGAATTGGAGTTGTATGTAAATATGGAAATATACGAGTACGATTTTAAATTTTGTTCTCTTATTTTCTTTTTTCTAATACTGAATTTAAGGACATACATACAAGGTGACGCAAAACTAATCATAAATTTTGTTTTTGAGTAAACTTTTTATAAAAAAACAGATTCATAATCAGGAAAGTGTGCATCATTTTCTGGGCGATTTTTTGAGTCTGACAGCCTTTGTAAATAAATGTTACGGTTGATACAGAATGGGCCATGTAAAATTTGCTTTTTGAATCGGCTATAAAAAAAAAACTAATTAATATTTTTTCAAAATTTGTTTTTATTTTGAAGATTGAACATTGTCATTTATGAATGAAAAATAATATCGTTCAAATGACTGCCACGACTGGCTTTACAGTAGGCCATTCGATCAACCCAATTTTTAAGCACATTTTCGATTGTTTGGGCTCCAATTTCATGAATGGCAACTTCGATTTCGTGTTTTAAAGCATCAATTGTCTCTGGATGGTTCGTATAGCATTTGTCCTTAAGGGCTCACCACAAAAAATAGTCCAATGGGCTTAAATCAAAGCTCAGAGGCGGCTAATTGATATCGGAATTTCGGCTGATTATTCTGTTTTCAAAAACGGTAGCCAAAAGTTTGAGTGTAACTTTGGCAGTGTGACAAGTTGCACCGTCCTGTTGAAACCAAATGTCGTCCATGTCATTCTCTTCAATCTTTGGAAACAACTCGTTGAGCATGTCACGGTAACGCTCGCCATTTACTGTAACCGCGGCTCCTCGCTCATTTTCGAAAAAAATGGCCCGATGATGCCGCCAGACCAAAAACCGCACCAAACAGTGATTCGTTGTGAATGCATTTGCTTCTCTACAGTAACGAGTGGATTTTCTGAGCCCCAAATCCGACAATTTTGCTTATTGACGTAGCCACCGATGTGAAAATCAGAAAAGAAGAAGACTCACCACTTTGGAAATAGGTTTTCAATATTTCCCAATTTTGTTCAAGCGTATAACGTCCCATTTCGTAAATGTCAAACCTTTAAGTAAATTATGAACATATTTGACATGTCATTTGTGTTACCATTCTCAAAAAATAGGTGGTTCAAAAATCAAACGCTATATGGCCCACCTTGTAGTAGGCTTATAGATTTTCACTATACGAGGCTTGAATAAATTTATTAGAGACCCAAGTGGCCCGTCTTGGAAAATGTCGATAAAATCACAGAAATAATCAAGGTTGAATGGCATGTTAGTAGTCGTAGCATCGCCCAGGAGCTAAAGATCAACCATTAAACAGTTTTAAATCATTCGCCCAAAAATAAAGGATTTCTTTTCCCTAACCACTAATAGGTATAAAATGGTTCGACCAATAACGACACCAAAATTGGTGTATTATCCAACAAAAGTACAACAAATTAACGCCTTGGCACGCTAATTTACGCCCAAGTAGTCACTTGAGAACCACAGCAATTAGCCAACCATATCCGCCACTCATTAGTATGTGACATTATTATTATTTTTATTTATATTAATGTTATTTTTGTTGTTCTAACTCTTCATTACTGGTCTAAGCTAAAATTATGACCATACATTTTTCTCCTTCCATCCAACTTACCAATTTTCAAATTATAGAAGGTTATTAGCCCAGTGGTGAATTCGCAATATAAATAATTGTGCGTTGCATTTATGGTGCGCACACACGAGTACGTGTTGTTGTTGGCGTTCATGCAGAAACAGAAAGGAATGTCGTTCCAAAGTGGAGCTGTACGCCAATGCGAGTTGTCGTGCGAGAAGCAGTTCATCTTCTCCGAAAGACATTCCTTCTCTAAGCGGGCCTTCTTGATGCGCTTCCGTTCCTTTTTGCGCTGACGCTCTTCCTTTAGCTTACGACGAGCTTCGCGTGCAACCTCTTTAGAATCGGCATAACTAAAATTGAGAATTGAGTCAAATAAAATATAAAAAGAAAAATATTGAAATTGACGCTGAATTTAATTAAATTCTACGCACCTCTCAATATCCGGTTCGCAGTAGCATTCGGCAGGTTGACCTTTTTGTTGCTGGAATGGATCGGCGTGTTGTGTGTTGCCTAAGCCAGTGAAAATTTCCTTTTGCCCAAGATTGTTGAGCGTTACTGGACTGAGCACATCAGCTTCATGCGGCTCCTTTGAGGTGGCTGCAAAAGAAGAAGGTAATTGTAAATACGAGCAGAGTAAAGCAAACGAACGAAGCTAATTGCAAATACCACAAACTCACTTTCACTGCTGCTGGGCGCAAGACTGATATTTGACGGCGAAATTGTTGTCGACCAAAGTAAACGCGTTTTTGTTGTTGTGGCTGGTGCTGTTGCTGCTTCATTTATAGTTGCCGTCGCACCACTGCTAGTTGTTACACCATCTCTAGTTGCTGTTGTTGCTCGAGTGATTGTTGTTGCTGTACTCTTTATACCATTCATTAGCCGCACTGTTGTTGGACGCGTTGTTGCCGATGATGTTGTTGTAATCAATGTATTCACTGCCTGCGCGACAGTTGCATTTGGAACTTGTGGACGCCTTCGCCTTTGTATCTGTGATTGTCCACCACTCAGACTGCCATTATGCCCCTGCATGCGACCTTTGCCGTAGGAGTTCTTACCACCATAACCACCAACTCCAGCACCACTGCCACTTTCATTGTTAATCTCATTACTGTACGTGGCAGTCACGCCAAAACCGAAATGTCTTTGCGCAAAGTAGTTCATATCGAATTCGCGTCCGCCCATTGACTTATCATAGCGTCGTCGGCCACCACCACCAGCTCCACCAGGCAAATGTTGCCGCTGGTATGGGTGATGATTGTAGTTGTGGCCGCCACGCTGGTAGAAATTATTATTATGAATGCCACTGCCACCGCCATTGCGGCGACGTCCTTTTTGTCTGCGACCCGAGTAATCTGAAATATTGTAAGACAGCTCTTCACCATTTTCATGCTCCTCCGCCTTATTTCTGCTTTCAATACTGCCACTGCGTGGTACATAGTCTCTGTCCCAATAGCGACCTGAGTGGTAATGCAGTTGTTGCTGTTGTTGTTGGCCCAATTGCTGTTGTTTACTCTCGCGCATTTGCTTCTTAATATCCTTCAGATGTGTTATCTTATCCTTGAGCACTTTGATTAGCATATCAATTTGATTGCGCGACTTACGCCACGTCTTCTCATCATCGTAAATTACATCGGAACAATTCACCTTGCCCGTTTGTGATTCAATGTAACAACGCGTGCCCACACGACCGCCCACTTTGGGAAACTTGCCGCCCCGCACAAAGCCAGCTGCCGACAAGGTGGTCGTATAGTTGGTGGGTTGGTGCAAATCATTTGGAGCAATAAATTTCAATTCCAGTGTTTCGAGCGTCTTTTGTATTTCCTGTATAACCTTCGATATGGCATCGTTGGATGAATTGTTGCCTGTCTTCTCACCATCAGCTGTATTCGCGTCGATGGTGGTGGGTGTTTCGAAGAAGCTGGAGGTTAGTTCACGTTTGGCGCGTTTTGATTGACTTAGGTGGTCCTCAATAGAGGAAAGTGTGTCTTGTAGATCAAGCAGTTCTTCCATCTCATAGGGCAGTTCTGTGTGAAACACTTCGTTCGGATCCGAAAGGTCATCCGTAGAACGTTTATTGCGTCGTGAAAAACGTGATTGATTTTGAGTTCTGTATTGAAAAACATAGGTGCTGATTAGTAATGAAAGAGAATCTCTGCTAAGCTAAAATAAGCACAGTGTTTTCCGTTATAACGGGGCACTGCCTAACAGGCAGAACCACACATCATTGTCCTGCTCTATCCATAGATTTACCATTGTAGATTTACCAGTACTGTGGAAGCACACACTGGTTTTAGGAGAGATAAACATACATAAGTCCCCACGCGGCATCACAATGGACTATGAGCTTTAGTGTGTCCCATAGCGTGTCCCGCTTCAATCTAACCTAACCCAATGAACAATCCGAGGTTCACCATCCTAGCGCATTCATTTCTTACTACTTTTCTGTCGTGCAGAGCTCAATCCCATAAGTTTCAGCGCTTCAAATGATTTGAAATTTTCATTCATGAGTATTTTTTTTGCATCATCAACGATTTTTCATGAGCGAGATCATATCTTTCTTCAACGTCCAGATAGTTTAATCACAATTTTCTTATCGCTTACCTCTTTCGAATGCGATCTCCTTCAAAATAATTGCGATTGGTTTTGATCTTCGTATAGACAACACCATCTGGTGTGAAGCAAGCGCAATTCCGTTTCGTTTCTTTTTTCGTAAATTTCGATATCTCTTCGAGATGATGTTGAAGCTGCAACTAAGATTAGACAAATCAATTCATGGAAGATGAAATATTTCAAAAATTACAAATTTACGGCTACAAATATCAAACGAACAAACTTTTCAAATTAGTAATAAAATTATTGTCAAAAAGAATTTTAGCTGTGAAAATCATTTTGCCTCGACTCACATGAAATTTGCACTTATGCTTACGCCATCGCCCATCTTCATTGACACACTTCCACTTCTGTCCGTGTCGGCAATTCTCCAGCAAAGCAGGATCTGAGCATTCCGAATTCAAACGCATCATTTTCGTCATATACGGCGCCATCGGTAAATTATTATCATATTGATCCTGCTGTTCCTGATCCAAACCCTCTTCTTGAGCTTCGTCCACGTCTAATTCATCTTCAATATCTTCATCTAATACCCCAGACGAAACATCATCATCGGTATCTGTGTCAAGATCATCCTCAGCATCATCCTCTATTTCTGCGTCTATTCTAGCCTCTGTTTATGTATAGTAGATAATATATAAAATATAGGCCTACCCAATATTGCACATTACTCTACACCTACCTTTCTCAGCTTCCGCGCCCAACTCTCCTTCGAGCTCCAGCTCTTCACGCGAATCCAAATCGATTGCATCTAGACTTGACGAATTACTTGTTGTACTCGCGTTGAACGATGCTAGCTCTTCAATAAAAGTGCTATTGGCTAGCCGCATATTTAGCCGATCTATCTGCAGACGCGCACGTGATTCGGCAATTTGCTCAGGAGTTTCGCGACGGCCTGAACTCTCTATCAAAAACGTATCCGGCCACTGATCACGCACATTACGCTGTCGACTGAAAAGCAGCGGTAAAATGCTCCGCCCATCCATATGCTGCGGTGTCGTTACGCCACCAATGTCCAGGAAAGTGGGTGCCAAATCGACATTTAAGACGATCTCATCAACACTGTGGGAGTGGCGTATGGGAGAATAAAGGCATGCCTCAGACTAGTTTACTAATATAAGAAATATTAAATACTTACACTCTTGCTGGCTGGATGCCTGGTCCACGTATCAGAAAAGGTACGCGCACATCAAACTCAAATGGAAAGCTTTTACCTTTGATCAAACCGAACTGACCCAAGTGATAGCCGTGATCGGAGGTATAGATGATGTACGTATTATCGAGCTCACCCAAAGCTTTAAGCTCATTGCAGACACGCTCCACGGCGACATCTACACTTTGCAACGTTTGCAACCGCTTCGTCATCAGTACATTCGTGAAACGTTTATGTACTGGTTCCATGGGTTGCGTGACGCGCAGTATCCATTGTTTATCGGGGTTGGGCGCATGATCGTAAGAAGGTGTGCTGTTTGAATAATGAGAATTAATAAAGTTCTAGAACTGCTTTTACAGTTAAGCGAACTCACTGATGAGTTGTTACATTGAAGAAGAGATGACTATATTGTGGCGCTGAGTCTTCAGGTCCGTGTGGAGCCGGAAAACTCATTGTCAGCATCACAGGCTTTCTTTGGTTTTGTTGTTTCGAGGAGCGTAGAAATGCTATTGAATCATTCGCTATCAAATCGGGGTAGTAGTCCTGCCAAAATAGAACGTGAAGTGGCATGTTTTTAAGTTAAGTTTAAGGAGTAATTGGAAAAGTCAAGGCGTGCGGCAGCAGGTTTTAGATATAATCGATTTTGTATTGACCTCAATAACAACCTTCAGGGCTCTGTCAAATAATGTCTTCTACTATAAAGGTGAATTTATTTTCGATGAAGGTTTGGATTTATTTTTAAGTGATATTTGAAAATTATTTAATGATTGCAAGTGGGTTCCATGCTATAAAGCACTGCATTTAGTACGTGGCTAAATAAAAAAAATGATTTTGGGTGAAGGGAACCTTTATATTGGTCCTTTACGCTCTCCGTTGCTTGTCTGTTTGTATACTGTAAATGTAGGTGCTAACCCATTTGTAAAAATTATAAATATTCTGGTAGAGTGATTAATTTGTGCCACCTAGTAGTTGTGATTGCGAGCTCGAAAATAGGCTCTACAAGAGGCGCAAAGGTCGTGGCTTGTATAACCGGTCATTGGCTGTTTAGTAGGCACTCCTTGAGACTAGAAGTTGTAGAGATGAGGAAGAGGAAGAAACTGTTGAGCACCTCGTTTGCAATTGTCTAGCCTTAGCTAAAATCAGAGCAGATTTTCTAGGAAGATAGTCTTACGGAACTGCCCGGCGTAGGGATTGCACCAATCCTGCGCTTCATAAGAGCTACTAAATGATTCCACGAAGGAAAATAAATGAGGTTCTCGTGCCGCACAGTGCTATCACAACGGACGTTTACAGACCGACTACCACTATAACCTAACCTAACCTTCATGCTGAAATCAGTAAATACCTGGAGCTTGGTATAGGAAACATAGCAAAATATGAACTCGGAGCGAAATAACGAGAAGTGAGAAAGTGTTGGCCAGCCACTTCTCTAGCGAAGCTCCAGCTATAGTCTCGTATACGTATCGGGAATGTTTACAATAAAACATAAACAGAGTTAAATTTCAGGCACATTTATTTTGTCTCTTTCAGAAAGATTGAACCGATCTGAAGCAAACACATATGTGCCAACGTTTAACACGAGTCCTCCATGCACCCCTGGTAGGCCGACGAAGGGATGGACTTTCAGCTCCCTCGTCGCATTCTCTTTGATCTCCTCTATCGACTGAAATTTCTTTCCACGAAGTGGTAACTTCAACTTGGGAAACAAAAAGAAGTCGCACGAGGCCATACCAGGTGAATACGATGCTTGCACGATGGTATTTACTTGGTGTGTGGCCAAATAATCCAGCACAATTTGGGCTCGGTGCGATGGCGCGTTATCATCATGCAAAATCCAAGAATTGTTTGCCCACATTTCCGGCTGGCCAGGCAGACACTAATGATGTGAAGTGACAGATGTATGTCTTACAGTTATACCAACATAAGAAAAAAATATGGACTGATTCCCACGTGCGCGGTTCGTTTAAATTAAACATTCCCGGTACTTTCGGGTATAGGGCAAGGTATGTATAGGACAACAACAACAAGATTAGCGAGATTAAAGTACATCGAATTGTTTATCTTACAGAAATCTATGCAACACGTTTTGATGAAGCTCTTCTTTCTTCACAAGTCTGACACCGATTTCGCCAGAGCATGCAGAGTGGCATTTGGAAATATCTAAAGTCCTTTTGAAGACCTGCCTTGCCTTTGATTTTCGCGGTAAATGTTTGGTTTTTCTAAGTGCTGCCACTAAGTGCGTAATAATTTGAAATTCGTACCTTCTCATAATCGAAACCATGCTTGATTTTCTGCCCATTCATGTTGATGCTATAATTGTAGTATTTCGAGTTCATAATAAGACCTCCCCATTCACGCCAACCCGGCGGTATATAAGAACCATTGTACTTATTCAAGTACTTGCCAAAGTATCCCGTACGATAGCCGGCATTCGAGAGATATGTGGCAAAGGAGCGCGTCTCATGCGTGGCCTGCCACTGGGGACTCGAACAGTTGTCGTTGTTGGTGAAGACCATGTGATTGTGTACGTACATGCCGGTCAGCAGTGATGAACGTGCCGGGCAACACATAGGCGTGGTGGTGTAGGCGTGACGGAATTCAGCGCCACCATCACGCAGCCAACGCAGAGTGCGCGGCATAAAATTTAACGATCCCAATTCGACATCCTGATCGTCGGTGAGTATTAAAATAATGTTTGGCTTGCGCTCACGTGTTGGAAATGTCGACGAGTCACGTGAGTAGCGTTTGTAGAACGAAGAAGATGACGATGATGATGGTGCTGAGGGCGACGACGACGATGATGATGAAGGATGACTGCTGCTACCACTCAGGTAGCTGGCGGCATAGCCCCCAACAACTGGGTTTTGTGTGTGTCCGCGATGTTGACGATGATGTTGGCGCGTGTGTTGTTGTTGGTGCTGGTGGTGTGTATGTTTTTGGTTCGCTCTGTGCTGCGTTTCGTACACTTCGCCCAATTCCTCTTCACGCTTTTCGCGTTCGTGCAGCGCATGTCGACGATGATGCTGCCGCCGTCGCTGCTGCTGATGATGCTGTTGTTGCTTCTTAGTTTGTTGCCTCTGATGTTCTTGTAGTATATTTTCTTCTCGCAAATCCTTATTTGCATATAAAGTTGGTAGAGTTTCTTTGGCCGCTGCTGCCGTCAGCAACAAATTGAGCATAAAAATCAGGAATATGCAGGCAATAAGTGCAATTTGTTGCATTTGCTTTGACTGCATTTTGTTGCTGTTGTAGTTGCAATTGCAGTCTCAAGTCTATTTTTTATCACTCTCACTATCACAGTCTCATTCGTGCAATGTCGTATTGCCGATATTTGGAGTCGATCCAAATTGGTGTTGCTTCACAATAATTGTTTGGGGCACTTAGTGCTACGTCATGCTGACAGTTTTATGGAAAACTTACTGGCTGGTGTAGGTAATAGCACTCGAATATTTATATGCTGGCGGCTCATGACGCCACTAGAACTGCAAAGGAAAGAGGGAGGATGTTAAAGTTTTATCGGTGGCTATTAATTTTTAAAGCATTTGTGATATTTTGATAAAAATTTGGCAGAAACTAAAAGTATGAGGAGATGGAAAATTAAATCGACTATAAAGAGATTAGCTAAGATGATTTTGTGATCTTAATAACGATACTCTTTCATCAACAGGTCTTAGTGTGAGTTCTTAAAAGTGAAAGTAAACGCGAATACTTCTACACAACACCATGGCTTGTACCCAACCATGGCTTATTGTGGTTCATTTGGTTAAATAAAAATAAAATATCTCATTATATCGGGTAAATTGGGACTATCGATATCGATAACTACTTAGTCTTGCCATAAATTCCATGACAAATTTTTCAATGTATACGGCGAGAATAAATTCGCAGAATAAAAATCCGTTATTTTTGCTTTTGCTCGTATGCATTGACTACTAAAAAACTATACTCAATTTCGCACGATCAATCGTTTTACCAAACGTCCGAAGTGACAGTCGGAAAAAGAAGTGGTCGTCTTCGCGCTCTTCAAACCAGCCATAGAAGCCGTTCGAGAAAGAGTACGCAGACATCTCCCTAGAAAGCAGAAAATCATGTCCGAGAAATTAAAGTATCGACCAGATCCATATCAAGACTAATTAGAGATGATCTCCACATGAAAGTCTTACGTCGCTCAACTGACCGTCTTTTGACAACGCGCTTGAAGAAAATTAGACTCGACAGATGCAAGCAGCTTCTCTGGTGTCACGCGGTCAACGGCCATAAAAATATTCTTCACGTATGAGAAAATGTTCTTGAACACTGAAAGCAGTTTTTAATAAGCAAAACGACAATATCTATATTAAAACTTCTGAAGATGCAAAAAATGTTGTCCCAAGAGTTCAGCGTGGCCATCATCCAGCCTTCGTAATGGTTTTTAGGGAGTGTCTTCTAAAGGCGTTACATCCCTTCATTTCTGTGAAAAAGTGGTTATGACCGGGGCAAAAGTTTACAGGAGGATGTCTTAGAAGGCGTAGTGAAGCATTTGAGCGGTACTTTCTTCAATGGAGAGCGTTTGATCTTCCAGTAAGATTCCGTCCCAACCCATAAGGCAAAAACCATCCAGCAGTGGTTAAAAAACAATACTCTTGGGCTCATAGCCGCGGAAAACTGGCCGTCTGGAAATCAAGATCTAAGTCCATTGGACTACAGTTGTGATCAGAACTGGAGAAAATGGCATGTCGAATGCCTCACAGAAATTTGGAGAGTCTCAAATAATCTTTGGTTCGAGCAGCGCATGGAAACAGTGTGTGCTGCAATAGCTGAATGACCTAATCGTTTGAAGGCTTTTGTAAAAGCAAATGGTGATCATTTCGAATGAAAATTTAAATTTGTTTTTAATATTTACACAATTAAATAAAACTAACTTAAACTTGTAACAGAACTTATGGCAGGACTAAGTATAATTTTACAACTGAGAATGTGGCAAGTTGTACTGACATTTCTGTTCAATATGATTTGGCGCCACCGTAGCCGATTGGATTAGTGCGTGACTACCATTCGGGAGTGCGTAGGTTCGAGTCTCCGTGTATGAGCATGAAAAAGCTCCTCATAAAAACCATTTATCGTTCGGAGTCAGCTTGAAACTGTAGGTCTTTTGTGGAACAACATCATGATGCACACCATAAATAGGTGGAGGAGCTCGGCCAAACACCTAATAGAAGTGTCCGTGCTAATTGTTTATTTTACTTAGGATTTTGCAAGTCATCGTGAATCGTTTAACGCCAGAACAACGCTTCCAAATTGTGGAAATTTACTTAAAAAGAACAAGTAATTCTGTTCGTGAAGTTCATAGAGCAATGCCGGTATTAGCGGATCTTATTTCTTTCGAAAATAGGAAGTAGCTACCGTTACGGTAAATGGAGAGCGTTATCGAGCTATGCTGACTGAATTGTTGTTTGTTTCTTTTCTTACCAAAATTTGGAATTGCTTCAGGCGCGATACTCATAAATTTGTTTGTGTACATTTGCTCATTTCGATGTTTTTTCTGATTTGATAATTAATGTTGCCGGCGAAATTTCCCCGCTGTGAAGTTAGTACTAGTCTTAGAGAGAAAAGAAAATATGTGGATTTTATTTTTATACAATATTTAACTGTTTTTTTCTTATTACTGAAGTAACGCAATAATTGTTTTAGCCCGACTTGCTCTTCTTTGCAAATGAAAGCCAACCCTAATTTTTCTTAATTTAATTAAAGTTGCCCTGATTTAAATTGCCCCTTATAATAGAGTGTTTTACGCAAAGTGCGGTGGCATAAATTTGCTGTGCTAACAAACTAAACCCAATCACACTTATTAAAACGAAAACACGTACAGGCTATCAAAAGCTCAGCAAACCGTAAAATACTCAATTTGTATTCACACAGATTTGTAAAGATTTTACAAAATTACACTTGAGTAGTTTGCTATGAGCTGAAACATGTGTGCACATTGGAGTCCATATACATACATATGTGTGTGTGTGTATGTATGCACCACATAGAAATAAAGCTTTAAACCCCTTGTCAACAGTTGCCATTGAATAGTGCGTATAGAATCGTGGCATAAAAGGTCAGCTTTGTTGAGCCTTTTGAAATCATTGAATCGATTTGAAAAAAAAAAGAAATCTCCATCAATTGATATTGGCACTTTCGCTGGACTAATAACACCAAAAATCCGACATTGAAACTACTTTCGCCTATTCTTTTTGGCGCCTATACCTAGCCTATTTCCATTTCACACTTTTCACTCTTACTTTTGAGGCTTTGAATTCTGTGTCAAGCTATTCACTCCTTTTTTTATCATGAATATTAAGTGCTGGCATGCGACCTTGACGACGACGGTTCACTTGCAAGGAATGTTGATGTTCATTAAATATTTTCACTTTGGCAAGGCAGTGAGCTCTCAAGCCAAAACCTCGAGCTGCATTATTATATCATACAATAGAATGAAAGTTAAATGTGGCACAACGTCGTCACTTGCCACTTCATTTAAGTATGACATTACAAACGTGATGGCATGGGTATGTATATATTTGAGTATGTGTGTGAAATTTCGCACAATAAATTTTATTTCAATTTGGTTCACTACTAACTTTTCTCTTTATTACATAACTTTCCTTTGTGGACCAATGCAAAGTGAGGAGGAAATGCTTTCAATGAGTGTCCTCCCTCATTGTTGTTTCCTGCCGTCGCTTTGCAAGTGGATGTTGCTGACTTTGCTGCCTTAGATTATACTGTGTTTTTTGTGTTTTTGTTTTGCAATTTCCACAATGCTGCAGCTGTTGGCGCTGCATGCCACAATACCACACAGAGACGTGCGTTATGGCGGAGGCGTTGCAGTGTCAAGCTTTTCGCATTCATTTTCCGTATTTCATTACCAACAAAGCACACACACGTGACACTACCACTTTTTTGTTGTTTTTGTGAAACATCACTTTTGCATGCTCACAAATAACCTGCAGTAAAACAGACCTTTTCCACTCTCAAGCGGAACTGGCCCATTTCGGAACGGCATCAGTTTGCGCTCAGTGGGCAGCAAATTCTTTTCAGTGACCCTTTTTATGAACTAAAATAAGTCGTTTAGTGGAGACATGTAGAGATTTGCCGCTATAAGTAAAAATATAAAGTGTGTTTTTTAAACGCTTAAGAACTGAAAATGATAGCACAAAACATAAATATTGTTGTAATGCATTTTTTTATTATAATCTCGTAGATCAATGCATGGCATTTATTTTTTGAATAAAATATCTGGCTTATATCCGCCGCAGTTACGAGTTACATTTCCAATAAATCTGAATAACGAATCTAAATGAGCCAAATCAGCAAAAATGCGACGCAAACGATGGTCATTTGGTTTCAATTCTTGCTCGAGCTGTATTTTATAGGCACGTAAACCAAGATTCTTAGCACAATGGATTCGCAACGGTCAACGGTCTGAGTGAGCTGGCCTAGACCGACTGCCACTACTACCTAAGCCAAGATATTTACGTAACATTTTCTACGTAGTAGAAGGACAAAAGCCAACAAGCTGAGAACGTCGAAGGATCGACATTTCGGCATCTTCTTCAACACTTCGCTCTATGAACTTCGCGAACAGATTTCAAAGTAAATTTCCACAATTTGGAAGCGTTTTTCTGGCGTTAAACAATTCATGATGACGTACCAAACCTTCTTTTTTTTCCTTGTTCACTCCACTCGGGAGCATAAGGCCTCGACAAGACTCAGTCTTACGTTGGTTTCGTTTGTGTTGGGTGTTTTTTTTAGAGGTTAGGTTTTCAAGTTGGCACTACTTTTTTCGTAGATGATCTTTTTGACAGCTGTCACTTGATTTATGCTCAGTTTGGTTTGCCATTTCATAATGAATAGACTTACACCTGAACAACGTTTGCAAATCGTGCAAATTTATTACGAATTCGCGCGACGCATCGAAGAAAATTTTGTTCAGCGATGAAGCTCACTTTTGGTTGAATGGGTATGTCAATAAGCAAAATTGTCGCATTTGGAGTGAACATAATCCACAAGCCATTGCTGAGACGCCGTAACATCCTCAAAAAGTCACTGTTTGGTGTGATCTATGGGCAGAGGGAATCATTGGTCCATATTTCTTTAAAAATGAAGCCGGCCATAATGTTACAGTCAATGGAGAGCGCTATAGAGCCATGATTAATGACTCTTTCGTGCCTAACACCGCTGGACTATTTCTTGTGGGGCTATGTGAAGTCGCTTGTCTACGCAGATAAGCCCGAGACGATTGACGTCTTGGAAGAGAATATTCGGCGCGTTATTGCTGACATACGGCCCCAATTGCTGCAAAAAGTGGTCGAAAATTGAGCCTCTCGGCTGGAATTTATTCGAGCCAGCCGCGGCGGCCACTTGCCCGAAATCATTTTTAAAACATAATGGCAAACCCTTATCTTTATAATAAAGTTAAATTCTTGGTCATAACATTAAATTATATACGTTTTATTTCATCTTGAAAACCTAACCTCTAAAAAAACACCCTTTATTTGCCATCTGACTTTACCTTACTGATTAGAAATGTCAACACAGTTTGCCATTCTCAGCTGACAAACCATAATTATCGATATCTATAGTTTTCAGGCGACGTAAAAAACACCCGATATATGAGGAAATTGAAAACAGTAATCGGATGTTTGAAAAAAGGCGTATATTTCTTAAAAATCACATAGTATGGATTTTACTATCGACAAAAGACTAGCTGAGCTGACCCAAAATACATTCTCACATCCACTCTTGATTCCTCTGCAAAGCAGTATATTTGTATGCATGCATATATTTGATATTTTTTTACAAATCGAGAAACCTACAGTTCTATGCCGCCTACGAACGGCAGCTGGTTTTTTATGCGATGCTTCTTCATGGCAGAAATACACTCGGAGATTTGTCATTGCCTGCCGAGTGGCGATCGCTATTAGAAAAACTCTTTTTTATCATTTAATGTTTTCAACCCGGGTACAAACGAATGGTAGTCACGCACCAACCCATTCCGCTACAGTATCCACAAGGCACTGTAGTCCAGAAAATTTCAAACTCGATAAATTGTTCACATCAATTTGATATTAAAGCATGAACTGAAATTAGAAAATAAATCAATGAAGATCCAGGTGCAAATATTAAACTAAGACAATAAAAAAACTGAAAATGGGGTACGAAAGAAAATTTAATTTTAAGCAAAGGCAGAAATGTTCCTGACTCCTCTGAGACATTTTGTACGCTGATGCTGGAAAAGATAACTCTTGAGCTTAATCGCTTATAAACAATATTCTAAAAGGCAACCATATATTTGGAGGATATTAATATCGTCACCCTCAGCCTCGTCAACCGCGCCTTTAAGTAAATAAGGTGGTGTTAGGTGCTTGGTTGAGCTCCTCCTGGTCGCCTTTACTTCTTTCTGTCTTTTCGTAACTTGATAAATATACGAAATTGATGGGTAAACCCTCGTGAAATGACGAGCTACCACCTTATACGACACTTGCCGTGATCTTTGATTGTTCGACAAAATTTTCTGAATATTTTTCGTTCAAAAATTATGGTTTTGAACAGAATCAATTTGCATTCTCTGTTTAGTAGTTTCGATTTGAAGAGTTTCGTTAGTGACGCGTAGATCTGTTAACTGCTTCTGTTAGCTGATCCTCTCATCGATGGTGAGACTTGGAAATTGTCTCTACTCAGTTTGAAGTCAAATAGGTAAATGATTACATGATTTCAAGAGAAAAATCGCCAATTTTCAGTTTGTCCGACGTCGGTTTGTTTTATCTGGACATTGTCTTATCAATCATTGGTTTTGTGACAATTGCTTTGCCATCCACGCATGCGAATAATTGGGTAGTTCCATTTAATATATGTCCAGTCCTTTTGCGTCACTTACTTCATCGATGGCGGAGAATAGCAAAAGGTTGAAGATTGTTGATGAGAGGGGATACCCCTGGTATTACTCCAGTTTTAATTCTGACGCATTCAGATTTATTGACTTGTCACAATACTGGTTAGTTTATCTGGGATTTTATATTCATGAAATATTGTGGGAAAAGCCATCCAGTTGCTGCTATCGAAAACTTGCTTGAATGAGGTGCATTGTTGCTGCGTTCCAGCATATGGCAGTGTTTCATTGTTCCCAATCAATATTGTCAGGAGATGCATCCTCATCAATGAACCCGCTACTTGCGTTTTTTAGGAACTGAGCTGTTATATTGTCTTCCCCAGGCGATTTGACGTTTTTCATGTAGTTGATTTACTTCAGGCTCCGAGATACAATAGCACGACACTGTCTTCTATTCATTTTGCACCAGTTTTAAGGTAGTCGTGAAAGTAGCAAATTATAACCAGTACTCTAAGTAGACTATCTACATCTGTTTCAACAGGGTACACACATACATGCACACATATGTACGTTAGAATACTGTTATGTTAAGTGCCAGCCTTGTGCGCGTACTTATTTTACAAAATCTTTGCTTTACTACTTCGCTATCAACGTTGTGCGCTGCGAGAAGTTTCTTTACGATTATTTGTTGAGTGCGACAAAATCGCAATTTATCTTAAGAATTTTTGACATTTCAATAGCAAAACTGCAATAACAAGGCGTACAACGAAAGAATTTTTTGTCCCATTTATTTTTGCAAATAATTGCCATAAGAAAAGTTTTATTTATGAATTATTGAAGGCAAGAAAGATTTTATCTACCATAGTAAGTAGCTTAACGGTTATATTAGCTGCCACAAGAGCACTTTATTATTGGTTGATAAATTTGAAATAGTGAAGAGATAAATAGATGTGTGGGCATCTTCAACTTTTACTTTTCTGAAACTTAAATTTTACACAGAAATGAAGGCAGACATTTTTTTCTGTTTACGAAAACAGGTGTGAGAGTTGCTGATACTTAAAAAATTAACAATCTAGATAGTGGACTACTTGGCGGAGAAAAAAGATATCCGCTACCAATCCAAGGTGCTCAAGTTCTCAGTTGCATAGGCAAAATTTCAGAAATTATAAGAAAAGTTCGCGCAGATTTTGTTTCCTTCGATTATTTGCGGCTGGCAAGTATGAATAAAAGCCTCTTCAGTGAGCGATTTGGGCTGCATTTGTTGCCTAATTAGAGCCCATACACACCATAGCGGCAATAACGTATTGCTTTCGGTCTGTTCGCGGACAGATAAAATATTAACAAATCAGAAACAATGTGTTCGATCAGATCTCGTTCTAGTCACGATAATTCTAAGAAATTGTGTGTGACTGAAATCGAACTTAGAGCGGCATGGTTCACGGGGTGAAGACTGAATCATGAAGTGTGTCCGACCATATAATTTGAACATGACAACATTTCATCAGACCAAGAACGAACCGTAATCTACACTACGACGAGCAAAGGCCATTGAGTTATGAGTTAGAAACGTTAAAAAAACAAGCGTCAAAATGTCATTGTAATATGTTGGTGGACGCAATGTCCTTTCCCACTTCAATATTTATCATTTGAAAATAAAAATAATAAATAAATAAGAGGCGCGTACTCTTCTGTTAGGTGTTTGGCTGAGCTTCTTCTCCTATTTGTGGTGTGCGTCCTACTGTTGTTCCGCAAATGGGGGTTCTATAGATGTATTTTTTATGAGGAGCTTTTTCATGGCAGAAATACACCTGCTAACTCATTTTAATTTGCTAGATGTGGATCTCAGTGTATGGTACGAATTACAATAGTTTGCCAACCAAAAAATCCAAGAACCACACCATCCAATTCCTATGTAAAATCTGTCGCTGAGTCCAAAAATTCACATCATTTCTTTCACATTGAAATGCATATCATGTAATTTTGGAGATATCGGCAAATAATGGTTTTAGGTGAAAGAAAAAAGTAAAACATAAAAAATGTCTAACATCTTGAGAATTTACTAACCGAACAAAACAAGTAAAACATAATTTAAATTAAAAGCAATTAATGCTGTATTTTTTCATAAAAATTAAAGGTACAATGCATTAGAAAAGTAGAAAACAAAAAATGAATTCGCTTGTTTCATCTTTTCTTTTTTACTAATTTTTTATTGCGTTTAGAAAAAAAAATTAAGTTATCAACAAAAAATGTTTGGTGTTTTCGAAAATCATTTTTTTTACAATATGTATAGTACATCTAACTCTGTTTTTACACGGTAGATACGGTCCTTAGAAAACGGGTAAAAAATCTTGTAAGATGAAAAAAATCTAAATATTTTCTCAAAAAATCTTCAAAATAATTAAATTTTTTTGTAATAAAAATTTAATTAATTTTGTAATAAAAATTAAATTAATTTTGTAATAAAAAAAATTAGTGTACAGTGAAAATTCCATCCAGAATTACAAAAAATATAAAAAATCAAATTGAAATTATTGGGTTGGCAACTAAGTAATGGCGGATTTCACTCAACTGAAGCCTACGTTGAATTTTTTGGTTTGCTGATGTAGTACAAATGTACAACACACTTTGTTATTTGATAGTTGGCAAGTCAGCTGTCAATCTGTAAAAAAAGTTTTTCGATCTGTTGCGTAGTTTTCGTTTGGCGTTTGTTGAAAAATGGAAAATCAAAAGAAAAATGTTCGTCATATTTTGCTTTTTTAATTCCGCAAACGGAAAACCGCTTCGCAAGGTCATAAAAAGTTATGTGCTGTTTATGGAGACGAAGCCTTAAAAGAACGGCAGTGTCAAAATTGGTTTGCCAAATTTCGTTCTGGTCATTTTTGAAGTTGATGACGCCCTAATCAAAGCAATAATCGATTCGGATTGTCACATGAGATTGCAGAGAAGCTTCATGTAGCAATGCATGCATTGAAAATCAAATCTTAAAACAACTTGGTTCTGTTCAAAAACTCGATACATGGGTTCCTCACGAACTGAAAGAAACGCATTAACAGCTGCGATTTGCTAAAGAAATGTAATGAAAGTGATCCATTTTTAAAACGACTAATAACTGGCGATGAAAAATGGGTTGTTTACAACAATATCAAGCGGAAAAGATTGTGGAGCAGACCGTGTGAACCAACTCAAACAACATCAAAAACTGATATTCATCAAAAGAAGGTTTTGTTATCAGTTTGGTGGGATTACAAAGGAACTGTCTACTTTGAACTCTTACCACTCAGAACGATCAATTCTGATATCTACATTGAACAACTAACGAAATTAAACAATGCAGTTGAAGAAAAACGGCCCGAATTGACAAATCGAAAAAGTATTGTATTCCATCATAACAATGCAAGGTCACACACATCTTTGGCCACTCGGCAAAAATTATTGGAGCTTGGTTGGGATGTTTTGTCACATCCACCATATTGGCATGACCTTGCACCATCTGATTACTTTTTGCTTCGATCTTTACAAAACTTCTTGAATGGTAAAAATTTCGATAATGATGATAATGTCAAATCGTACCTGATTCAGTTTTTTGCTTATGAAAACCAGAAGTTTTATGAACGTGGGATTATGATGCTGCCTGGAAGATGGCAAAAGGTCATTGTTCAAAATGGGCAATACATTACCGAATAAAGTTATTTAGTTCCATGAAAAAAATATATTCGATTTTCTAAAAAAAATCCGCAATTACTTAGTTTATTACGGTTTGGACTAAAAATGCTAACATCAGTGGATGTGTCGGATATGTCCAGCCCATCTGTTGGGTTTTATTCAAATTATTAACGACTTCTGTTGCTTTTTCCTTTGGCTATTTTTGGCCATGTTTTGCTTTCTCGAGTTGCTTTTACCAGGTGGTACCAAACTAATCACCCAATCGGAAAATTTATATTTTTTCAAATGGCGTGGTACAGCAGTCATACTCGTATTTGACATTTATGAATTAAGCCGCTGCAGTACACAAACGGACAAACAGTCGAGCGCGTAATTTGACCTAAATAATGATTTCCGTCTCTCAAAATTAGTATTTTTTACTCAGTATAAAAAATGATTCAAATACAAAATTGGATGATTAATTTTGCACCACCTTGTACAGCGACCTAAAGGTTACGTTGAAATTTTAATGCACAGTCGGACTTGGAATTTCGTTTAGGAATTATGTTTTGTTCAGAAAAGTATTTTTTTGTTTTGAGATTTGCGCAAAATCGACAATTTAGTGCAAAAAATGTAGTAATGAATCGTGTTATTTCAAAATAGTGTAAAAGAAGACTGTGTAAAAAGAGATTTGGGTGTGTTTCTCACTATATATGGATATAGAAAATGTTCACATTTTTGCCAAACAGAAATATTTTAACTACTTTAACTTTAATCTTTAACTTTGTAAAAATTGTGAAAACGTTTTATTATAAAAAAACACAAATAAAGCAGAAGATGAAAAGAGCCAATTTAATTACTTTTGATTGGATTTCTGACTTGTTTTGATCAGTTATCGGATTCTCAAGATATTAGTAATTTTTATGAACTAACTTCCTTCTTTAATCCAAAACCGTAATCTCGAAAGCCACATCACAGACAAAAAAAAAAATATTTTGATTTGCGGACTCTGTGAGCGATTTTGCATAGGAACTGGACTATCTGGTCCTTGGGTGAAATTAGCATTAATTATTTGTAAACCTTTGTTATTATTATGATTATTGATGAATTCCGGGATACATTAATTTTAATAATTGAATGCACCTCACACGAATACCCCAAAAATTACTATTCATTTTGTTTCAAATTTAAAATAATTGTTTTTGTTTTTTTGTAATCCACATAGGCACCCCTGTATTGCAATATGTTTTATTTGAAAAATGTATTTAGCTTTTCAGGAGTACGAGTATCTGTATGTACGAGTATGTAGACATGTATGATTTTTAAACATGAGCTTATTTGAGGAAGTAATTTTTCGATAATCGCATGACTACCCCCAAATACTCAAAATAACACAATTTCTGGCGGAGCAATACACGAAACTTCAAACGGAAATACGAAAATTTCAACAAATCCGTTGTTGCTTTGGCATTTGCCATTTCTTCCGATTTGTTTGGCTCACGCTACCGTCCGGCTACTCGTAACTGGATTTTCTTGGTGTTGAGAGCAAAAAGTCTGATGCAAAGTGAATAAAGTGAGTCGAAATATGCTTGTGGTGAACTTCAAATTCGAATTAGTGAATGTGGATTTCGGGCATTCGCTAAGGACTAAGGCGGCATGCATCCTCTATGCTATAAAAAAATGAATATTTTATAAAAAAGTTTGTAGCGCCATTTTTTAGAGAATGTTAGAAGTTTTTTTGAGGATAGTTCCGTGTGTAGAAGTTCACGCAGTTGGGGAAAGTCCCTGATCGTCATTCACTTGGTAGTGGCCAGGACGATTCTTTAAAATACGTTCCAAGCAGCTCATAACTTCCTCAGAATATCTTCCGAACATCCTTTCAGAGCGAGCTAATGGAGATGGAGAAAAAACCCAGGATATATGGGTTCCGAACTCCCGAGTCGTGCTGTACTTTGGGTTAAACCCACCACATAAAAAATGTTTCAGTGAAGAAAATTTTTTTAATTCAGTGGATTAGCATTCCAGCATTGTCACAATGAGAAGTAAGTCTGACGTTTGGACTTAAATAACTTTAGTTATTGAAGAGGAGTGCGTGCTTAGTGGGGATGAAAGGCAGGTGATCTACAGGGTGGATTATAGCCAGAAAGAATCGAACAAGAGCCCGATTTTATTAAAAATAATAAGTGAGACTCCTAGACTAGTGAAAATCTTAGAAATGGAATTGGGGATTCCTCGAACGACGATTATTTATTAATAAGTGTTACGCCTTATATCAACTGCGTTACTGTTCTTCATAATATTGATGAAACTAAATGCCCAGGTGTTATATTTGATTCGCATTGTCAGATCTTTGTTTGGTCAAGAACGATCTCCAATGATGATCTTCTTTCGCCTATTCATAATTCCCAATCAATCTTGAAAGTAAAAGACGAAAATAGAACTGGATTGGGCATACTCTTCGTAGAGAAGACGGGTATGTTGCCAAAATATATTCCCATGGAAGCCACAAGGAATGCGTACAGGAAACCCGCGACAGACTTGGATGCGCACAATCGTAAACGAGAGCTCTTCCACCACCACCTGAAACGAAATGAGACATCTAGTGGCTGACAGAAATCGTTGGAGCGTCTTTCTTTCCGCCATATGCCCTGACTAGGAGCTATAATACCTGCGGAGAGATGATTTTTTACAGTAATTCTTTAGATCTTCTTAAACATCATCATATATATAATCAAGGAAATAAAAAAAGGTTATAAAAGACCTTTCAAAAGACGATCTAGATGTATATCCTTTCAAATAAATGATATCATTGAAATGTCTACAGGTAAAATCCGCTAAACAATTGATTCATGAATGCTTAATTGTTGAGAACGTTCAGATATCGATGTTGAGGGTTGTTCAGCAACACTTTGCACTACAGCCGTAATATTCTCAACAGATCGATCAGATTTTTTTTTTATTTTTTCTATCCTCAACAGAACCAGTTTCTTGAAATTTCATGGTGGAACGATTTTTAGAGATGTACTCTTTAGCAGACCGTTATTCGGCTCTGAGCAAATTTGACAGAATCAGCTGATTGGCTGACTTCACTTGGGATGTGTTTACAAAAAAGGCTGAGATTGTATTGGTGATATACGAAAAAAATCAACCAATTACACTTCGTTGCCGTCTGAATGACTGATTGAACGAGTGTGTGAATACATATGAAATGATCGTGTGGAATTCGGCTGAATCTCCCAAGTGGCGCAACAGCCGAAGTTCTCCTCACAATTTTCTTTTTCACCATAGTTAGAGAGCAAACCTGGTAGAACTATCATATCTTCCTTGTTGAAATTTGAATTTTTTTCACCAACCTTTGAATTGTCGACTCATTCGGATAATAATTTCCACCAAAAAATGTCAAATTTTGCGATATATTGCTCTTAAGGATTGACCATTTTAAAAATAAGTTTCAATAATTTTAACGCGTTACCCTATCGCGTAAAATTGTACATCTGTCTAATTGCAAATGACAAAGATGCCGTAAAAAGGTACCGTCTAGAAATTATTCACTACTGAAACTTTTGAAACACCTTTTACTTCAAAGCTGCTGTGCACATCTTTCGTTCGTTGCAAGTTTGAATAAAAAAAAAATATAATGATAGGCAGCTGCACTTCTGTTTACATGAGGAGTGACTCTTTGGTCTTATTATCCTTTTTGCATCAAGAGCTCTAGTACGAATTATGCAATATATGTACTAGGTTGTTCAATAAGTTTTGCGATTCGATAAGAGAGGGCCTTTACTGGCCTAGAGGGCCTCTACTCGCCTACATTGTTTTTTTGTTATGTTGGTACACTCTTCATATGAACGAATGTAAAGTTTCACTTCAATTAGTCAATTCATTCTTTGTTGACAAGTGTCGACGTGCCACAGTATTTTCTACAATGCAAAAAATTAAGTATCGTGCAGCTCATAATTTAGTATGGTAGAAAGATGGGTTGCTGAACTTAAACGTGGTCCTACAAGTCTTGAAGACGATCCACGTCAAAGACATCCAAAAACAGCAACAACACCGGAAATCGTAGAAAAATATAGGATATCGTATTGCAAAATCGTCGAGTGACTGAAAGAGTTTTGGTAGAAGCCCTAGACATCTCATCGGGTAGTGTAATCAGTATTTTGGCTGAAGTATTGAGTTTCAGAAAACTGTGCCCACAATTGGTGCCACATTCGCTAACAATCGAACAAAAACACTTTCGACTTTCGAACACTTTGTGACTTTCTTAGCAACATTCAGAGCGTTTCCGAAAGGACAAAGTGGATTTTGTGCGTCGATTCATCACTACGGATGGGGCTTTGGACTATCCCCATGATCCTAAATTAAAACAAGAGGTTAAAGAGTGGTTTTAACCTGGTTCTTTGACTCAGAAATGTTAGCATCGGTTTTCAGGGATACGAAAAGAATTTTGTTTGTGGATTACTTGCAAACTGCTAAAACAATAAATTTTGAATACTATAGTAACCTTTTAGACTAGCTGAAGGAAAAAGATCCTGAAAAAATACCCAGTGTACAAAAAAAATTCTTTTTCTTGAGAAAAATGCACCGCGTCATAAGAGCATTTTGACAATGGCTAAACGCGTTTTTCAACAAATGATGAGGCCATAACAGCTGTGGACGCGTATTTTGCAGCTCTTTCAGATTCTCACTTCAGGGACGGAATTGATAAATTGAAATCTCGTTTAAACAAATCTCGTTGATGTTCAGGGAGACTATACTGAATAATAAGGTGAATTTCACACCATGGAATTGAGTGTTTTCTTATCGAACCGCAAAACTTACTGAAATGGAAACTTATTGAAAGCCTAGTATGCCCCAGTAGCTCGCGAGATTTCGAATTCCGTTACGATTAATTTTTCTACGCCCTTCTTAAACTATTAAACTCAATATTATTTTAGTATTTTCCACAGACATTAGACATTAAGACCTTTCGTAGCTTTGACTTTCCCATAAAACAAACAAACAATGTACGGCATTTTGACTAAGTCCTTGGGTCTTCGTAGCGTCAAGATTTGTGCCATACTGACTGGAGTACGCCAATATTGCACCATCGAATTGACTGACAAAAAGACAAATTATCTCGTTGCAGTATTCGCCATATTCACCTGATTAGATACCCTGCTACTATTTTTTATTGCCGACCCCTGCATTTGGTGGTGGAAGGAAAACGTCAAGAAAGAATGAGCCATTTAAGCCACTGCGACGACGATCCTTGGCAACAAAAAGGACTTAGATTGCCTGTTTAATAAATTGGAAAGAATATTTCTTAGCAAAAATCGTTTATCTTGATTATTGTAAAATGTGTTATATAATTCTTTTGGAACAGAGTGTAAAGAAAGGAGCTCAAGTGCTAAAGAGATGAGAAACCGAACGGTCAAAATATGAATGGATGGGAAGGGAATAAAAATTGTAAAAAAAGGAGGCTTAGAAGCAAGTTACATTGGCCAGCCACTAAGACTACGTATTTTTGTGAAAGATACAAGCAAAGTCACTTGAGAGAATGCAGTTGTTGAAAAGAAAAAAATCTACAAGAGTTAATATGCAAATGCACTCAATAAGCTCTTCATAAGGATAATCCTGATGCAACGTGGGGAAAGCGACCGTTTGGCAGAAGGCACTCATACCAAATGCAGTGCTTAACTTCGTAGGTAAGGTGGCAACGCCAGCGTTGTAAAAACTAGTTTCAAGTTCTTTATATTCCCGCAAGGACTTTTCGCTTTCCGCTCCACTGCCCGGTGTGAATGTGAAAAACAAGTTTACCATACCTCAATCAGCATAGAAAAGCAGAGAGAACAAGAATATTTTTTGTGTGCCACTTTTTGTTTTTTGTTTGTTACTTTGCATGAAGATTGCAAAGTTGCATTACATGTTCGGAAGTTGTTGTCGCAAAAACAAAAACCAAATAGCAAAAAAACAACAAATAGCCACAAAAAAAAAAAAATTAATAAATAAAATAAAAAAAAACGATGCGGCAGACATATAAACACAGCAAATAACCAAAAGTAAAACCTAACGTCAAAAGACGGAATTTAGCGCACAGCGCAGAAGGCGACCTCAAAGGAAGGAAGCGGCGTCGATATGACGGCAACGTTGAAGGTGCTGTTGTAAAGCTGTAAAAAGCACTGCTGGCCAAACGCAAAGATAGGCCCGCATGCGTATAAATACACAGCACCACGGCGGCCAATAATGTGTCGAAGAACCTGAAATTGTGAAAAGAGACAGCAACGGCAACAACATCAAGAGAAACTAGATTTGGCAATAGTCTCGCTGTTAGGCATATAAATGTACATCGTACATACACACATACACAAGCAGACAACTGAGGGAGAGCAGTAACGGACAGGAGACAAAGCAGACACGAGAGATACGAGTGCTAGTCTGCTTAAGTTTTCGATCCACAATATCAATACATTTCCAGCCTACAACACACATTCCAGCACTTACATACATATATATGTATGTGTGCATATTTTTTAATAGTGCATTAGTGTGGCGTCGCGTCACCCCCCACTTCCTCACATCCTGGAGTTCTGGAAATGCTCAGTAATGAAATTACCAGAAAAACAACGCGCCTAAATCTTTGAATAATTCCTGATTTCATTCATGAATTTTTTCCGTATATTTTTGCTGTTGCTAAAGGCATCGTTTTCGCATCTTAAATTCTGTAGTTGTCTGTCTTACTTTGCGTTTGAGCTTGTGTATGTGTCTCTTAAGTGGACTCTCCACTTGAGAACATGTTGCAGTTGTGTGGATTCTACAGAAATTGTCCGCCGGTCGTGATTTGTGGTCACTTCCATTTTCAGTTGTTTACATTAACTTTTGGTGACTTTTTTGTCAGCGCTGCTCAAGGTACGTTTTTTCTGTTTTTCTTCCTCCTTCCCTTATTGCCAAGGAACTTGTTTAAGTTTTACGAAGTCGCTGTTTGTCTGCTGCGAAGCCAATTTAAAAGTTTTTGCGCCTTTTACGTCGATGTTGATTTTTCTGAGAAAGCCTAACATATATGTATGCACATCTAGGCACCTTTTAAAATATTTTGCTCTAAAAATTGGAAAAATCTTGCATTAATACATACATTGCCTTTCTCTACGTATATATGTATTATTATTATAGCATCACTAAAAAAAATTCTACCCGATTTTAACATTTTTTACACCTTTAGAAAGTTTGGTATTGATACCTGTTTGTAGTAAAAAAATAGTACTTAGTAGAAAAAATGTTACTGTTGAGAGCGGTAAACCGATCAATCGTCATCGTCATTCTCATCTAACGGTAGGCTCTCCTGCCAAAAGGGGAGGTTGTTAGATGAGTAGGTTTGAGCATGTGAAGAGTTTCTTCCGGCGTCCAATCAATACGCATACATATGTATGTATGCTTGTGTGCATATATATCCTATACCCAGTTGTCTATTTTATAATCAAATAAGCAAAAAATTATTATTTTTTATTTCCTCTAAATCCACAACGGCACACTTTAACTCGAAAACAAACAACCAACAAACTGTTCTGTACACCATAAGCGGCAATATGAAAAGGGAAAATGTTACCACGAGGTGCCATACGGGCGTCAAGCCAATAAAAATTCAATAAAATAGCAATACCAAAGGAAAGCAAAATGAATAATAAGGATAAACACAAAAAAAAAATGCTTAAAAGGAAATGCTTTCTTTTAAGTTACCGTACAAAAGTTTGATAGTTGACCTACTTAGCTTCGAATTTTTCATGCAACATACATATTTAGGTGTCATTTTTTATTAAGGAAGGTTGACTGAAATGAACAAATTGTGAAAATTTATTATTTTGTACTTATAAGTTAACAAAATTGAAGAGAATGTGGTGAAGTGAATATTTAATATGAAGTGAGGCGTAAGTAAGACTCATGGACCCGCAGCCGTAGTTCAACGTTAACTAAAGACACATTTTAGTTAAAATCAAATTCTAACCTCAAATCTGTTATTTAAATTTTGACAATCATAGATACTACAATATGTAAGCTAAACTTAGTTTCTTACCAAAATGAGAGAGAGAAAATAAGAGCGAGAACTATTCATATGAAAAGGAAAGATTTACTCGGCAATATAGAGAAATATGAGTATTTTATTTAGTTCATTCTGTGTTAGCTATGTACAAAGTGGCACAAAATTAATCCGCCTATCTGAAGATTTATAATTTTTGCAAATGGCGTCGTACGTCAATCGTATTTGATATTTTTTGACAACTGGCGTATGAGTTAATCTACCCGGGTACGGTGGTTAACAAAAAAATGGGTCCGGACGAGACCGGGTTGCTCGATATTTTACAACTGAACTTATAAATTAGTTTAATTATAATACTAAGACTAAAAGCCAGTGTCCCCGTGTGGTTGCAACGTGACCGGTACTTTGCTGAGTAGGCGTTTGCCACGGGAACCCTAATCGCTGCTTTGGTATTTCCTCAATGACTTTTTAGTTGGGTCGTGTGAGAGGTATTGTGTTCGTTTATACAAACATACAAGAAATGGCGCGAGTAAAGGTCGTAATAAAGATTTCCATCAACAAAATCATTGCTTTTTTATATATGTAGTATAATACCTTTTGGGCCTTTGCAACACTACGTGTGATGAGCTGTATATATTTCGAAATTATCGAAATTATCGAAAAGTTTATCATTTTTTAGCGTGCATTTACATTTAACGTTTTATTTGTTCTTTTTTCAGTGACTTGAAAAGTTCGTCTCGTCCAAGAGTTGGAATTAACTCGTGACACTTTTTGTGCGATGATTTATTATGATTTCGACGTGGATTATCGAGACAGGAATGCATTGATTAACTTACTCCGACTTTTGGTATTTAAGCCACTATGACACGCTGATACAAGGAGTTCCAACGTGGCCATCAATCGTTGCACGATGAGTTTCGTGAAGGCTTCCAGAAACAGTTGTTGTGCCAGAAATAATCAATGCTGTGGGTGAATTGATAACGCAAAATTATCATGTGGTATGTCACGAAATAGAGGCATACCAGTATACATTCAATATTGCATAAACATTTATGCGTCAAGAAGATTTTTTTCAGGTTGTATACCGTATAATTTCATAATTGCCCAAAAAAGGACTTGTGTCGATTTGGGTAAAGAAATGTTGAAGAAATTCAGCTGTGGTGGCTCAAAGCACGTCTATGATAGAATTAAGGGAAACCCACCGCCGAAGGCAAACCATCCTACAATAAGACAATGCGAGCTCTCACGTATCGGCTCACACCAGAGAATTTGTGAGCGCTCAAAAGATCGAACTAATGGGTCATCCGCCTTACAGCTCTGATTTCGCACCTAGTGATTTCTTTTTGTTCCCGAACATCAAAAATAAAATACGAGGTCAACGTTTTTCTATGCCTGAAATAGCTATTGAGGTCTTTAAAAAGCTCGTTTTGGAGGTATCCACTTCTGAGTGGCAAAAGTGCTTTGAAAATTGGTTCAAGCGAATTCAAAAATGTATAGACTTCCAAAGAGAATAGTTTGAAAAACAATAAAGCCATTTTCATTATTATTTTACTGTGGTTTCATTAGCCCTTGTAAGAAAGTTATTTAAAAACGAAATTGAGCCCTTGACTTGTTGTGGGGGACAATATGAATAATAAACATCATCATCATTCTTTGATCACCCGTTGCGGAGCATAGTAATAGAAATATTGGTTCAAAACTAAAAAAAAAATTAAATAAAAAAAGATCAATGCAAAGCCAAGAGACTTGAACACCTGCTTTTGACAGTTTCTTTTCTATCCTAATTGAGTGCTGCCACCTATTCTCTAGTGTTGTTGAGAAAATTAAAACGAATTTAGCAAATCGGCAAACTTAGCTGCCCGTTTCCAAATCCTCGCATTAACTGGCAGTCGAGAAAACGGTCCTTGGAATGCTTAACCCTCCGTCGGACTTCCGTGCCTGGCTAGAAACTATTTCGACTTTGAACTTGAATTTACCATATTTCTATTACAGCTTCCAAGTAACTTCCTAAAATTTAATTTTCTATCGATATATTATATATATGTATATATAACTTTTTAAAAAGGATCTTCGAACAGGATGAAAAAAGGCTAGACCCGGCTGCCCAACCGTAGATTTTAAAAAAGGTGGCCAACGGAGGATAAAGAAGTCGTCGGACTGCATCTTTTTTTACAAATGACCCACTGATTATATAACTTTGTGTCCATTTTGTTGGTTATAGAAATATTAAGCAACTGTTCGGTCAGTTATTTGAATTTTGAGTTTTGTTTTTATTTTTCATTTTACTGGCTGTTGGAATGTTACAGAACTGATGTACAAATGGCGAAAACTTCGAATATCTAACGACTCCGGACATTCTAGGGGTTTTATTACTTCAGGGCCATTCACAACTGATTATTACTATTTTAAAAAACGTTTCCCCGACAGTCGGTTCTACTATACGAGAATGTATATCCGGCCTAGGACGGTCACTCCACCAGCACTCGCCGCACATGTCTGGGGAATGTTTTTGCTGCACAACAACAACAACAATTTTTAACTTTAGCTATTAATATAACTATAAAAATGATTAAGTTTTCTAGACAGACATAGTTTTACATTCTTGCCTTCAGTCTGAACTAATTAAGGATCACTTAATTAAAAAAATTGTCTATGACTTTGCCGACATACTTCTTCTGAATACCGCCTGTAGCGCGCACAAGGATACTTGCTTCAATAGGACAGTCAGACAAATAACAAAGAACAAGAAATGCCTGCGAAAAAAAAAATAAACACAAGCACACACATACACAAACACAGAAACATGAAATCGTCAAAGGTCATGAAAGTTCATGGTTCGCGTGCGTCAAACTTGAACCAAACCGTAGTTAATCAATAGCGTTAGTACCCACAATTATTTAAAGCGAAAGGCCTATAATAGGCAAGAGAAGGGAGAGAGAGATTGGAGAGGGGAGCGGGGAAGTATGCCTGTGTAAACCGCGTTGTCCTTGTACCTCTGTCGCTGCAAGGAAAGTAAGTATAGAAAACAAATAAACATATAAATTCAATTTCGCGCCACCAAAACGCACGTAAGGTCGCAACTGAGTATATTTGAGAAATTTTGGTGCACCAACGTTGGAAAGCGAAGGCTAAAATAACAGTAGGTAGGAGTTGTAGGTAGGAGAAATGCAATAATAGATGGAGGTTATGCAATTAAATGCTCGATATTAAGCCTTGACATTTACTTATACACTTATTTTTCACAATGATAGACAAAACACCAACAACTAACCATAAGTCATCATCCAAATGCCAATAAACGGAAGTGATCACTGCACGCGTCCACTCGACTACCTCTCTTCGGCCAAAATTGGCAAATATTCATATAAAAGTTGGCACTTGCGGCTCCTTATCCTCTTTTCACATTTCTATCAAGTCACAATTGTCGCTCGATTGACAACTAATTGTGAGTTTCAACGCAATTCGCCGCCAACTCGAGTGCTACGTTTGCACACACACACATACAGCCACGCGTCAACACAGAAGACAGCCCACCCACAGCGCATTCCACTTGGCCAGTCATTAGCACTTTGAGAGTAATCTTGAACTGCAAATGAAATGCCAAAACTGGGTCACTTTGTGGCGGATTAGGTATCCTTTCATTACCTCCTCGTACTAAGAATGTTCAGGTATGTGTAAGTAAGTAGGTATGTATGTGTGTGTATTATTATTCGAAAAATCTTTCTTTGCCAAACATTTTTCAGAAATCATGGTTTGTGTGAGCTTTTCATTCTTTTAAACCTGCTTCCAGAAAAGCCTTCTTCTAGCTGTCCGAGCACTAACGGATTTTCCAATTTATTTCGAGGTCAGAAGAGGATCCTTTACGATTTTTTACAAGCTCGCGTATAACCTTTCGGCCTTCCCGCTCACTAGTAAGACGTTTCCCTCCGATTTTTGATTTATTATGGTGGGATTTTGTCGCTTTTTTTTGTCGGGACAACTAGCAAGTACAGTACTCAAACAAAATTAAGTCCATTGTACTGCACCCGAATTCCCTTTTAATTTTCTTTAAATCTACTGGCGTTGTACTCCTGCCGAAGGCTAATTGGAAAGAAATGGAGATTGGAACCCAGAATGATACACTGGCTGTACACAACAGTGGTTAGGCCTATTATCTACTATAGCATTGTAATCTGGTGCAATGCCCTTGAGAAGGGTGTGAACATCAAAAAACTTGACAAGGTTCAAAGACTAATATCTGTTCTCATAACTGGCGCGATGTCAACCATACCATCGAAAGCATTATATGCGACATTAAGCTTTCTACATTTTCACTGACAGTTAGGCGGCGATAAAATCCCTCACAAAACAGTCGAAAACCTTCAAGGTAGCCATGAAATGCCGCACATCTCTTAATGAGATGGCAGAGTCATTTCGCTTAAGGATAATATGGGTTCCTGGCCATCGCGATATTGAGGGTAACTGCGAAGTCGATGAACTAGCGAGACTCGGCACCAAGTTGACCGATGCGTACATAGACAATGGCATATGCATACCCTTACAAACATGTAAGCTACTTATCCTTGAAGAAATCGTAAGGAAAGCAAACGAAAGATGACGCAATGAAGCCACCTGCAAAATCGCCCATCAACTGTGCCCGTCTCTCAATGCTAAGCGCGCAGAATCTTTTCTAAGCCAAAATAAGCCTTAGCACACTGATTGCAGTCATAACGAGACATTGTCTAATAGGTAGGCACGCCCAAAGGATGGGTGTGCAAGCACATGAATTCTGTAGAAGTTGTCTTGATGAGGAAGAGGAAGAGACAATCTTGCCCCTTCTGTGCCATTGTCCTGCTCTATCCAGGCGGAGATTTGCTATTCTGGGCAGACAATTTCTTAACGAATCGGAAGATCTCAGTTCTGCAGAAATAGGAGGTATTCTAACATTTTTGGAAAGCACACACTGGTTTGAGGAGAAATAGGGAAAGCTACCCTCGCGGCATCACAATGGGCTATGAGCCTTGTGTCCTACAGGACAAGCGCTTCAACCTAACATAAATCTACCCGACCTCCAAAGAAATCTGAGTAGACCTTGTGGTGCCAAGGAGCCAAAGTGGTCGCTTCTTAGCACATTAGTGCCAAAGACCTCAAGTCTGATTCGGGCGAAGGCGGGGCAGATGGTCGGCCGTCTCATCCTCCTCTTCACTAGCTGGACAGAGTATATTGTCTGAGATGCCTACCTTTTCCATATGCTTCGCCCACAGAAAGTGGCCCGTCATCAGTCCAACCAGCTGTCTGCAGTCGCTTCTGCTTAATGACAGGAGGATTTGCGACAGTCGTCAATTGGAGTGTTTGAGAGAAAGATTTTGCGGAACCTTTGCACTTTGGTGAGGTCGAGTATAGCAGAAACAATGCAACAATAACTGTATTCCCCTTAGCACGACATAGACACAGAGCAGCGAATAAAAATCCAACGGCTTCGTTGTTTGCGATATGTCGTCCGAATGGATACAAACGCTCTGACTCTGGAAGCTCTGATTTGCGGGACCAGCTGGTGGTAGCAGAGGAAGAGGAAAATCTCCTCTGCGCTGAGAAGAGCTTGGCTTCACTGGGTGTGTCTAACTGGCGCCGGTTAGCACGAGAAAGACACGACACGACTTACGCGCTTTGTTAAACTCGGCCAAAATCCCGCCAATCAAGAAGAAGAAGAAAAAATTGTAAATCGGTTTAGGTTGAAGCAACCTCTCTTTGATTATGATTGCTATGAACCTATTAGATTGCCCAAGTGTGTGCGTTGCCTTTCCTCTACTTTCTGAATAACAGAGCGGTTTGTAGCCAAGTATAGCATCTCAGTAATAGACCGTCTGCCTTGTCCGAAATAGCCTAGTTTCTTTGGGGTGATTCCGCATTGAAAAGAACAAAATTTCAGTCCGTCACAGCGGTCAATACGACCTTCGTTCACCGCGGTTTACCAGATAACTAATGACCGTAATTACGTGAAATTTTTATTTGTTTACCTTCAAGTATTTTATTTTTTTGCAATTATTAAACTATCCACCTCATTTGAAAATTACCCCGATACCGAGAATACTTGGCACGTCTCTAGTACGTTATACCGCTTTTGCAAATAGAGAATTAAATTGAGTATTTATTTTAGCATTCATAGAAGGTTTTGCTATATTTTTCTCACCTCCATACGCGACCTGCAATAACTCATACGGGCTTATACGGGTACAGTTTTATATAGCTTTGAAAAATAGAATTTGGCTGTACTGTCTCTAAACGATAAATTCGTAGACCGAACCGGATTTTATATAAAACAAAAACCGCCAGAAAATTTGGAACCACATAAATATAATTGAAATTTAATACCATGCCAGTCTACTTAATCAAAAGTCTGGCAGCGGGACTGGAGTGCCACTTTTACGCAAAAAATATATTAGCACCAAAATTCTATGTTAATGTACTTTCTGAACGGCGCGAATCAAATGCTTTTTGAAAACCAAAGCACGTAGCTAAGACTTCAAAATAGACCTATTTATTTCAAGCGGCATCAAAGAGACTGACAGCTTCGTATTAAATTACCCAGCTGATAACATCTGTAAGTGCCAATTAGAATAAAGCAAAAACCTATTTACAGTCTTAATTATTGCTGAGGCGTAAAAACTCACAGCCAATAAAATCGCTCAACATATGCCAGCTGCATATAAAGCAGTTCAACAGATTACAATCAACCTAAGAGATTAACAAACTAATCACTTGTCAAAGCCAGCCCAACTATGGTAGCTTAGCTGAAACCCACTGGATGACAGCTGCTTGCAGCTCGTGCGCGTGGCTGTGTGAGACAAACGCAATTATACTTTTAATTGCTCTGTAAACTTTCTTTATAACGAAGAAATTTTTGTTGTTTTGTCTTTTTTGAGTTTTCTGATTTTTTGCAGTTCATTTGCCAATTAAATGACGAGGAAGTGCGTAGGCTGCGTGAATCAACTGTGAGAAATGCCTTAAGAGACAGACTATGCACCCAATGAACAAAAACTCCTATACTAAGTGGAAGTGATCTCCGCGCAGCGCGCTAAATTTTATCCCTCCTGCTGATATTGGGTATGGGAATAAGTTTCCGCCCTCGTAAAAGAAGTGTCGCTGCTGATACTATTTATTTTTGTCTCTGCTCTAGTAATATACTGGTGATTTGAAGGTGTATATGTGAGGTCTCGATCACAGTAGTTGACATTCGTTTGAAGCGTAAAGATCCTTTTTATCTGACGTCAGAAATGGCTACGTTCGTCCCGAAAAAACAGCATTTGCGAGAAGTTATGCTTCATTACTACCTTTTAAAGAAAAGTGTAACTGAAACGTGTCCTATATTGATCAATATTTACAGCAATCATGTTCGATCAAGTACAACAAAGATTGGTTTCGACGCTTCCAAAGTGGCAATTTCGACGTGAGTGACAAAAATCGCGAGGGACACCGAAAAAAATCGAAGATACTCAACTACAACATTTATTCGATGAAGAAACATGTCGAACTCTTGATGATATGTCTAAAGAGTTGAATGTTGACAAATCGACCGTCAGTAAACGTATGCACGCGATGGGAATGGTCCAGAAAGCAGGTAACTGGGTGCCATTAAAGAAGACGGAGTCTCATGGGACAGAGTTTTGTCGAAGCGCTATGCTTCCGAGAGGAGTGAACAAGGAAAAAAATGATAACCCTAAGCGTCGAAAATGTTGGAATTGGCCAGTTTAACCAGGTCCATCGGCAGGGAAAAAATATTCATGCTTTAAAGGTTATGTTGTGCATCTGGTGGGATCAGAAGGGTGTCGTCTATTACGAGTATCAACTCTTTAACTATCTGAAACCATCCCTCGCGATCGTTATCGACTGCAGCTAATGCGTGCGAATCGAGCTGTCAAAGAAAAGCGGCCGGAATGGGACGGTATACATGACAAACTGATATTGCTGTATGACAACGCCAGGCCACACGTTGCTAATCGGTCCAGAAATATTTAGAGCGACTGAATTGGGAAATATTGCCCCACCCGCCGTATTCCCTAGACGGTGCATCTTCAGATTACCACCTGTTCCAATCAATGCAATCAGCCGTTATTGGAGAGCGGTTCACTTCTCACGAGAGCATCGCAAATTGGCTCAATGAATGGATCAAGTCAAGGGATATCGAATTTTTCGTCGAAGGAATCCGTATGCTGCCTGTAAGATGAATCAAAGTTGTAGCTTCCAATGGCCATACTTCACATAATTTCATATGTTATTTAATTGTTTGAGTAATTCGTAACTTTCGCTAGAAAGTCCTCTCATCTAACCCAGACTAGGCTTCGAAGTAAAAATTTAGATATAGCACAAACGGTTAATGTAGGCGTAGGGGTCAAGGAGCTGCTCCCCATGTTTACAAATGCGATAAAATGCAAAGGCTACCCAGGGTTAATGCGTGACTGCCATACCAGTGTGGGCATGAAATATCAATTGATAGAAGAGGTTTTTTTCTAATAGAGGTTGTCATGGAAACACTTCGAGCGTATTTCTGTTGTTCGGAAGCGCCAACAAATTGTAGGTCCTGCCATTTGTGGGAAATCATCAAAACGCCACGATAAAGGAGGAGGAGCCCGGCCAAATACCTAATACCAAATTTTCAACAATCCCGTCGACCGTTACATTCGATTGAAATGTTGCGTTGGAAGACGCAAAAATCAGACTGATGCATTCGGGTTTACTGGGCATTAGCTGAATGTCCTACTCTATTATCTACAATAATGTTGGTTGTCTTCAGTTGCGTCATCGTAATTTTCTTTGCTGGTGTCAATTGCAATGTTCTTTTGCAACCATCTTCAGTTGCAAACCAAAAATGCTTATCTCGATGTCTCATCTTACACACACACACACACACAGTAGATATGGCCGCAACAGATTCATAGGCGGCAAGTGAGTTGGCATTTTCCATGTCACAGCATGCAGCGGTCAACTCCATTTGTAACTGGCGCATGGCACAGGAAGCCGTGGGACGTTGCTGCGTTTGCTTTGGCTTGTTGGCAGTAGCGGAGCCCCGGTATTGTGGCATTTCGTCGCAATAAGGCATTTGACACTATTTACCATTTGCAGAGCGTGACAAAGTGCAGACTGACGCGGGCAGCTTACACTTCATTAAGTTTTTCAATTGCGAAATGGCTTGGAATGGCCATGGTGAGGAAGTTTCAAATCATTGCGCTCTAAAAAGTGTTTGTCTGCACATACATACATACACACATACATCCATAAGTATTACATTTGTTCGTGCGCGGTGACACGCGCTAATGAGGCACATTCGCACTCGCAGATATCGTTGCAGCAGCAGCAGTCGCATGTTCGTCTTCAAAAAAATAAAAAAAAGCAGAATCGAAAAACAGATAAACATTTATCACTTTTTCTTACGCCTCGACGGTCCAAAGTACAAATTCAATTAAAATCACTTTTCTGCTGCCGCATTGTCACAGATCTCTTTACAGTCGCAATACAGTCGCGTCTTTAATCCTATAAGTCATAAATTATTTGATTGAAAGCCGCAACAGCAAAAACAAATCACTGCTTTTGCAGGAAATTTTATCAGCAAAGCCTGGGGCTGCACATCGCGTGGCTGCCACAAGTGCTACTCTCTGCAACCAACTGCAGTGCAACATTACTTCAATGTTGTTGTTGCACTGCATAGCATCACTTGCCTGGAGGTGTCACTTACTTAAGTAGCTCTTTAAATGCTGATAATGAAGTAAGAATTTTAAATTTATGGCACTTTAAGTGCTTTTGGAATTTGCCACATTTCTCCACTTCCAGCCCAGCTCCTTCAGCTTCTTGCACACACATATGTATTTATGTATGTATAGGTATTTATGAATTAACCAGAGTGTCTGTTTTAATTATGGAAATAGTTAAAAATGTTTCACTTGCGCACAACTCGAGTATGTGGCCGATGTAGCCGATGTGTCCAATGTGGGCAGTGTGGCAAGTTCTGGCACTGTCGTCTGCAATTTAGTTTGTCTCTTGCACTGGCAACAACAACAAAAGCGAAGGAAATGCTGTCAATTAACGGGAAATCGCTTTGTTTGCAAGCAAATTGCCAGCAATGAAATAAATTTTGAATGCATCGTAAAAAAGTCAAATGTGGCAGAGGCAAGTCATTAGACTAATGGTAATGAAGATGATATTTTTGTTGTCGTAATGCATGGGTTGTCCTAGAATGCAGTAAAAGCTGGTTTTATGTATTTCATGGCATGAAAAGTTATACCTTTTAAGCAAATATCGGGCAAGGTGGCACAAAATTAATCATCCAAACGGAATATTTATACTTATATTTTTTGCAAAAGGCGTCATACGGCAATCATATTTGACATTTGTGAAGTAGACAGCTGCAGTATACAAACAGACAAACAAGGGAGCGCGTAAAGGTCACTCAAACTTGTTTTGGTTTTTTTTATTTAGTAAAAATTTTATTCAAAAACAAAGTTGGCTGATTAATTTTGTGCCACATTGCATATGTATATATGACAATTTTTTCAATCAAAATCAAGAAACATATGTAGGTATTACCATTCGATACAGGATGAAGAAATAAATAGCAAATGGGTCTGGCAGTGAACGAGAAGAAAACGTAGTACTTCCTGTCATCAAAGGAACAGTCGGGACACTCGCGTATAGGCACCCACGGCACTGTTGACAGTTATGATTTTGAGGTTGTAAGAGACTTCGTTTATCTTGGAACCATATCTAGGAACCAACAATAAGACCGATAACCTTGAAATCCAACGAAGAGTCTCTCCTGCCAACAAATGCCACTTTTGGACTAAGTAGGCAATGTAGTAGTACAGTCCTCTTTCCACGAACAAAAGTAACACTTTATAAGGCTCTCATAATGCCCGTTCTAACGTGCGGCGCAGAAGCATGGACGATGACAACATCCGATGAAGCGTCGCTTGGAGTGTTTAAGAGAAAGATTTTTGGATCTTTGGATTAGAACAATGTTGGAACAATGAGCTGTATGAGCTTTACGACGACACAGACATAGAGCACCAAATAAAGATCCAGCGTCTCCGTTCGGTGGGTCTGAAAGTATTCGATGCGGTATCAGCTGGTGGTAGCAGAAGAAGAGGAAGGGCAAGTACGGAGGCCAGATTGTAATATTCCTTTTAAAGAGTTATTTAAGAACACCAGAAAAATTGTTTTGTCAGGTCATCCGATAATGTTGTGACGCAGCTCATCTGTAGGTAAATAAATACTTTCGTGCCTTAATAGCCTAATTGATTGTATAGCCCAAAAGTTCAGAGCCTTCTAATGCTCCGTTTTCAAGAACCTGCTTGTGCAGAATGTCAGAATGTAGTGTCTGCCCACAGAATAGTGGCGGCTACAGCGGGCGTCTGTCTTTTGCCAAGCGGCTCGCTATGTAAACGTGCATCAATGGCATGTCCATAAGCCAATTACTAGCGATATGATATCAAAGGCAGTAGCCCTACCATTGGACTAGCAAACCTGGACTAACCCCCTTTCTTTCCGAAAAAAATCGATTACTAAAACCAGAAGCAACGTAAAGCTGACTCTACGCTCCAACCGGAGCTAAAGAAAGTTATATAGAATAAGTATCTACACTAATATTATAAAGAGGAAAACTTTGTTTGTTTGGTTGTAATGAATAGGCTCAAAAACTACTGGACCGATTTTAAAAATTCTTTCACCATTCGAAAGCTACATCATCCGCGAGTAACATGGATTATATTTTATTTTGGAAATAGGGCTCGAGATATAGGTCAAAACGTGGACCCGGATAACCTTCGGATGTGTATGTACAATATGGGTATCAAATGGAAGCTGTTGGTGAATGCTTTAGTCCAGACTATTTTTCATGCCGCTCCGTGACTAGGGTCTCGAGATAGAGACCAAAACGTGGACCCTAGAATGTGTTTGTACAATATGGGTATCAAATGGAAGCTGTTGGTGAATGCTTTAGTACAGAGTATTTTTCATGCCGCTCCGTGACTGGGGTCTCGAGATTTAGGTCAAAACGTGGACCCGGGTAACCTTTGATTGTGTATGTACAATATGGGTATCAAATGAAAGCTGTTGATAAGTGCTTTAATAAGGGGTAATTTTCATACCTATTGATGACTAGGGTCTCGAAATATATGCCAAAACGTGGACCCGCCATGTCTTTGCACCGAATAAAACCAAACTTACGCACATTGTTAAGTAAGTATTGAAAATGGGTTTCGTAAAGTTTGGTTGTAATTCGGAGCACTGGCAACGGGTACAGCGTTCTTTTGAACCAGCCATAATGTCGCTTACTTTTTTAACGCTTGGGGCGGAACTGAACTGTCAAATTGACAGTGTGAGTTACAATGTGTCAATATTTCTTTCTGATTTGGATGCCATAAGGAAAAAACGTAAGTGCAACATGTAAAAATTGTTTGTGAATTTTTTTGGAGTGGATTTTGGAACAGTGAATAATTTCTTACGAAATTTGAGAATTTAATGCGAAATCCGAATGAAATTATGTGTTCGTGGAAAACCACTTTTTTTTTCGTTTTTTTTTTTTGAAAATATAAATGGATAATGGTTAAAAAAGCTCCAATGCTTAATAAAACATATAAATTGAAACGAAAAATTCATGGATGATCAGGGGAAAAGACGATTGTTTATTCATATGCGTTGATTTGAAATTTAAAAACAATCTTCTTTTTTCCTGATTTTCAATTTATATTTTATATTTACTCAAAAACAAATAGAAAAACAAAAAATATTATTTATGCCAAAGCGCTTGAATAAAGAATAAAGAAATAAATAATATGAAAATCATATATTTTCTGTTCTAAACCATATCTATTCTATTTTAGTGTGCCCAGCGAAGGGGGCCGGGCTTGCTGGTATACTTATATATATATATATATTTGGCAGAAAAAGAATTTCAAACGTAAATCTTGGCTTCATTTGGTCCTTTGAATCGATTTATATATATAAAATATTTTATTTATTTTTATATCCACTTTTCTTGGCCCTAGAGAACTAATGCAAACGCATCAAAACGCAAACGCTAATTTTTAGTCGATTCGGCTATCAGTTATGTAACGCTGATTTTTTCTGTTCTTAAGCATCGATCATCAACAAAAGTTTAATTTATTTTTATTTGTTCTAAGTGTAATGAAATAAAAGTTGTGCCCTTTTTTACTACTGCAGTTTTAAAAATTTATTTTAAAAAAATACTTTTACAAAAAACTTTTTTGGGGGAAAAAATATACATAAAAAAAAAATAAATAATTTGCGCGTACACTTCTGTTAGGTGTTTGGCCGAGCTCCTCCTCCTATTTGTGGTGTGCGTGTTGATGTTGTTCCACAAATATACATAAATTCATTAAAAACAAAACAAAATAAATTTAAAAAATATATAGCATTAAAAATATTACGTTTTTCGTATTAAGAGCATTTTTTACAGACTTCAACTTTGTGCTCCCGACATATGCTCTTATTGTACTGTGCATATGTAAACTTTAATTTTATAACATCGTCTGTTAAACCATTTTGATACTCATTTTTCCATGCTGAAAAGCAAAAGCACAAAAAACACAAACTCTTTACCGCTAACTCGAGAACAAAACACTGCTAAAAGAAGGTTGAGAATTACGTAAATGTTAATTATTAGTCGCATCAACTTCGACACGAGCCTCAGAACTATAAAACAGCAACACTTTCGCAAAAACAATAACAACATAACATCGGCAATTGAGATTACACAATATTTGAAAGCAATCGACAGTGTGAAGGAAATACGAAATGCTACGAAATAAAGGGAGTTTTTTTTAGAGGTTAGGTTTTCAAGATGAAATAAAACGTATATAATTTAATGTTATGGCCAAGAATTTAGCTTTATTATAAAGATAAGGGTTTGCCATTATGTTTTAAAAATGATTTCGGGCAAGTGGCCGCCGCGGCTGGCTCGAATAAATTCCAGCCGAGAGGCCCAATTTTCGACCACTTTTTGCAGCAATTGGGGCCGTATGTCAGCAATAACGCGCCGAATATTCTCTTCCAAGACGTCAATCGTCTCGGGCTTATCTGCGTAGATAAGCGACTTCACATAGCCCCACAAGAAATAGTCCAGCGGTGTTATATCGCACGATCTTGGAGGCCACGCCACAGGTCGACGGCGCGAGATGATGCGCTCACCAAAAGTTTCCTTCAATAAATCGATTGTTGCGTTGGCTGTATGGCATATAGCGCCGTCTTGTTGGAACCAAAGGTCGTCCACATCAACATCGTCCAATTCAGGCACGAAAAAGTCATTAATCATGGCTCTATAGCGCTCTCCATTGACTGTAACATTATGGCCGGCTTCATTTTTAAAGAAATATGGACCAATGATTCCCTCTGCCCATAGAGCACACCAAACAGTGACTTTTTGAGGATGTAACGGCGTGTCAGAAATGGCTTGTGGATTATGTTCACTCCAAATGCGACAATTTTGCTTATTGACATACCCATTCAACCAAAAGTGAGCTTCATCGCTAAACAAAATTTTCTTCGATGCGTCGCGCGAATTCGTAATAAATTTGCACGATTTGCAAACGTTGTTCAGGGTTAAGTCTATTCATTCTGAAATGGCAAACCAAACTGAGCATAAATCAAGTGACAGCTGTCAAAAAGACCATCTACGAAAAAAGTAGTGCCAACTTGAAAACCTAACCTCTAAAAAAACACCCTTTATAAACTCTGTTAAACGAATCGGCTAATATCAGTACTCTAGAGTACTAAATTTCATTTCAAAAGCAGCAACACATATTAAAATTGTATGAATATAAATGATTACATTGTACATATAAGTATGTATGTATGTAATTAGAAAAAAACTTTTATAAATTTTTATTTCTTATGACTACTACTTACTCGTAAATATAAATAGAAAAATATATTTTTCTGTATCTACATACGTAAATATAAAATCAAATAGTACACAGAAAATTGTTTGTCTTAATTGCAGAGACGAGCAAAAATCCAATTGCAAACAAGTACGGCGCTTTGACTTTTACAAAACACATTTCGAAGAAAACCGTTCGGCTTAACATTGTTTATATTCATGGTTGCTTTTGCTAATTTTCTAAGCTGTATGCAAAATCTCTAATGGCTATCAATCAACAGAGCACTGAGAGCACAACGAGTATGTATGTATGTACATATTTACGTAAGAGCATCAACACTGGCCGTAACAATTAAGTAGCTTCGATTTACGAGTGTCGTAAAACTAAACTCAATGGTTGGTCACATTCCTCGTTCTGGTCGTGAAACATGCATTGGAGTCGTACAGTTTTATGAGTGAGGGTCAGCACATGGTAAAGCTTGCTTTAATGTAGTATTGTTCTTCCAAAAAATAATACTTAACTTGAAAAAATTCATAAAGATTAAAGTTATTGCATTGAATTGGCGGTCTTCAAGAGCTAAGGTGCTCTACATAACGGATGATCGGCTCTAAGAAAGCACTCACTACGGGGTCTCTGTGTGGTGATGGCTAACTTGGCAAAATAAGGTATTAAACAGCAAGCTGAAAAGGGTGGAAAGGGCAGCTCTATGCTTACACAGGAGTACTGCCTTCCACAGTAAAATTAAGGCTATTCACCCAGTATTAGTGGCTCAAGGCTTAGTAGTGCGGTCATCAGTGGTACTCACTCACAAGCGCTGCAGCGGAACCCGGTCTACTGCTACCTGACCACCACCGAGTCTTTCAAGCTGATTTATTATCTATAAAAGAAGCTGATTTGGATGCCAGGGACTCGTTCGGGGTAACATAATCGATCACTAACTACTCTGACAGACAAACTGCCATTAAATCTCTACAGGGCAATAATACTTCCTCTAAACTAGCAATTGAATGCAGGCCTACCTGAGCAGAGATAAATTCCTGGAAATTGCAACGCGGATGAGCTGGCTAAGAGCGGAGCTGATATTAAACCAGTCAGCTTTGCTCAGTATGTGGGCGTTCTGTATTCTTAAGTAAGCCTTGCTTCTGGTTGCCCCACGTCTCGTTCCAAAAAATTATCAAAACTTTAAGAAAAAGTAAAAAATTCAAAAAAAAAAAAATGCCTTATACCTAAAACAAAAATTAAAATTAATAGAAAAAATGACAAAAATGAAAAACTGCTTTTAAATAAAAAAAATGTGTTTTTAATTTGTATTATTAACAGTTTTTCTAATAGCGGTCGCCCCTCGGTAGGCAATGGCAAACCTTCGAGTGTATTTCTGTCAAGAAATATCTTCTTAAAACTGTTGTGTCTCCATTTGTGGAATAACATCAAGACGCACACCACAAGTAGGAGGAGGAGCTCGGCCAAACACCTAACAGAAGTGAACGCACCAATATTTTATGCATATTTTTTTATTTTGTATTGCATTTATTTTTATTTACTAAACAACTGAACCTACCAAAAAGCAAAAAATCAGAACACATTGACATTTTAGTGATCGATGAATCGGCTCTTCGATTACTTTTCGATAAGACTTAGAATTGACAACGATTTATTACTTATTTAGATTTTAATTTATTATAAATGACGTTGCTTATTTTTAATTTACTATTCAGATTTTACAAGGCAAAATTAATTAATTTCAGCATAACACTGTGTAACAAAACAAAAAACATTTAGTCCCTGGAGTCTCGTAGTACTTTTCTGATGGGCTATGGAATATAGTAAGACACTTTTTTTTACAAAATATTTTTATCAACAGCCGAGAGCTTTTTTTGTAACACTCGCCCATAAGACGACGAAAAATTAGGTGAAATTCTAAAACGTTTATAAGGATGAAAACTCAAACTAAACATTTAAACTGATTTACTTAGATATGAAGTCTATATACAGGGTGGGCCAAATAAGACCTACTAATGTTAAGCACAAATAACTTTTTTATTTTTTGACATATTTATTTTTCTCTTTTTGTAGGTTATAATTGAATTGTTTCAAATATATTATGGAACCCTACCCCAAGACCACCAACAACGACTATAATACGCTATTCGTTTTACACAATTAGCCACACAAATTGATTTTTTAAATAATGTTTTGATGTCGGACGAAGCGCATTTCCATTTAAATGGTTATGTCTTAAATAAAATATAAAATATAATATACAAAAAAAAAAAAAAAAATACTAGGATACCCGAGAGATTAAAATATTCTTTAATTTTGTTGCTGTGTGTAATTTATCAATAAATTTAAGGTTCATAAAAAATGCGATAACGTGACCATATTGTCGTGTCAACATGTCGAAGAAATATGAAGAATGTGAGGAAACTTGCGTCAACTATCCAAACATTGTCAAAATTTAGTAAATTTAATTGCAACTACTTCTGACGGCTTTAAAAATCCAAAATAAATCAAGTTGAGACATTCATGTATAAATTAGTGCTGAATCCCTACGAGAAAGCTTTACAAGGGCATCTTTCAGCACCACTACAAGCATTAAAATGCGAATTGAACGAAACTATCCCGGCTAACCCTAAAATACTCTTTTATGTGCTATAAGTCTTCTTTTATCGAAGGTATTAAGTCATGAGCTATTCCTTAAAGCTCTAAAATAGAGATTTTTAATTCTATGCAGAGACGCAAAAAGGAGTTGTCTGAAGTTGTCTAAGAAATGGCTCCAAAAAGACTTTAAATTCGATACAATTTTTGACAAATTTTCAATAAATTTCGGAATTCTTTTGGAGTTTTATTTTAACCTTTCTAGCAGTCGTTCTGAAGTCATATTTGAAAATTTTCTTCATACTTTTTTGTTGTTTTTGAACTCTATTTTAAAGGAATTAAAAGACTTTCTTTCACATTTAAATTTTAATTCATTTTGTTTCTATATTATTTGTTGCACGGTTGGCGGTCTCATGCATTTCATCGATATACAAAAACTTTTCAGCACACATTTGGAAGAAAATGCTAAAATCAACAGAAATTGTGGACAGTTTAATGAGTTGTGGTTCTTTTGAACAATATTTATCTCGTCATTTTCATAGAATGCTAAATTAGGCCAAAATAGAACTGAAACTTTATGTTGTTTTATGAATAGCAGCAAATGTTTTTGGAAACACTCCTTCAAGTAGATTTCTTGATTTTTAGTGCCCGTGGTAATGAATTTTTTGCTTTTCATACCACACTGACAGATGGCTTGCTAAATCAAATATTTGCGGGGAAGTTGTCCAACATCTTTAGTTTACATTCACCTGAGGCTACTCCTCTCTTTGTTGCAGTATTAAACTCAGCGCCCTGAATCTGCTAAAAGTCTGCTCTAGCATTTGTTTCATCGTCCATAACCAGGATGTCTTGACTGTATAATTTTCTTGCACGTGTTTTAGCACTGTTATTTGGTTTATCATTTCAATTGGATACAAAAATCTTTTTATATTTTTCCAAACTTTCACTTTTGCGCACTTTTCGACATAACCTTCCGCATATGGACCGGTTTTTCAGCAAGAAAAGCTTTTTTTACGAAATAATGACACCATTCTTTGGCTCTTGTTTCCGGCACAAATTCTGTTTTTCTTTCACTTTTAAGCCTTTGCTCAACCGACAAGGCTTCAATAAACTTGTTTAATACCTAAGTTAGCGCACTTTTCGGACAATTTAAAGTTTTTGCTGTGGCATTGTGCGACAAATTACCAATTTGTTGCTTTTTGCCCAATTTGCACAATTTTCTTCGCAAGCTCGCACTTAACCGGACACATTTTGAAGAATACGCAGAAGTTACAAAATATAAATACGTTAAATTAATAATGAGAACATACACAATGAATTTACATACTTAGATACTTATTTTTTATTTATTTATAGTTAGTTTTACGAAAGCAATGAGTAAACACAATGGACCTATTTTACTACACCAAAATTAAATGGCTTACAAAACTGCATACTAAAATTTTTTCTAAAAATTTCCTAAAATTTAATACAAAATTTAAAATATTGATGAAAATTTCTTGAATTTTTTTTTTAATTTGTCGCTTAACCTATGTTTTTACACAAAAATAAATAAAAAATAAATAGTAAACACTTTTTGTAAATGTGTTTATATATGTATGTAGATTTGTTTACATACAAAATACTCACAATTTCTAGAACATCTGCTGTCCTCACGTATGTCTGCAAAATACCCAATGAATTATCGCGTTTTTTGTTTTTTTGAATTCTCCGCACAGAGACCACTTGCAATACAATTCCAAACTGTAAATAAACAAGAGCAAAGGGATAAAAGTCAATCACTGTCATCTGGCCATGTCTCAACAATGGTCAAAAGTAAAATAAAAATCTGAATGTGCAAATGTATTACCAAATGTCCCTGCATTGAATTCCGCTGGTTCTAAACTATTGTATTTAGTGCTTTTCTGGTGAATTTGTAACTGATACTAAACAAAAAAAAATGTTGGAGGGCAACAACACTCGGTGTTCCCAAACGGTCCCCCATCCAAGTACTAACGGCGCCCGACGCTGCTTAAATTCGGTAATCGGACGATAACCGATGTCTTCAGCGTGGTATGGTCGTTGACAACTGAGTCTAATTCGGCTCAGTTTTTTCCTTAGAAATATTTTAAGATATTTTAAAGCCTCTCTGAGGGGAGCTATTTCATTTTAAGAAAAGAGTATTTTAATAAGCAGAAATTATGCCATATTTAGAATATAACGATTCATATAATTTAGAGATTATTGCTTTTTAGACTTGGAGAGACTACAACCATAACTTTAATTGAATTTTTTATATACAAGATGGCTCAAAATTAAACATATAATTTTATTTTTGAATATATTTTTTAATATAAATAAAAACAATAAGTAATAAACAAGGATTTTGAGTCACGAAAATCTTTATTTTAACATCTACGCGCTCCATTGCTTGTCTGTTTGTATATTGCAGCTGCATTGCATTGCTGCCATGAAAAAGCTTTTCAGATAAAACCATCTGCCATTTTCTCCTCAAGGTATTACGTATTCCATATAAATAAAATTTCGTTCATTGTTATATGAAGAAAATAAGCAACACAGTCACAATCATACAAAAATCATAAAAAAATAGCAGAATTTGTTTAGCAACTTGAAACTTGCAATTCAATACACTAAAACTTAATGGGTTATAAAACTACATAGCAACCCACCAACTACATACCAATTAAAAACCGTGGATTGTGTTGAAAGGTTTGTAAAATTTATATAATTTTTTTATTGAAGTTTGAAATTTGGTTAAATAGTTTTTGTCAGCCATTGAGCTATACTGTTATATAAAATTTAAGATATAAACGAAAGAAAAATCCTCCAATACATATTCACTTAGTCGGGGAATGCCTAGCTGCTTCTCCGACCGCATTTGAATACTGTATGATATGAATCTCATTTGGGTTCTTGGTCACTGTGATATTCCGAAAAACTACTGAGTGAATGAGCTAGCTAGTCAGGCGACCCTCGAGGTGGTTTCTCGCCCAATGAGGTTTCCTCTTTACGGCTAACAAAGCTGCATGCTTTCGAATTTTTTGAGTATTTTTTTGTAGATTTCTATTTTATTTTTAAGTAAGTGAGACTTGGTATTGCTGCGAGTCCTCTCAACAACAGGTGTCTGAAGAATGAGGGGAAACTATCTCAACACCGTCTCCTCAACTGTGGTGCTCCGCTCTCGCATCTAACATGAACGCAAATAGTAATCGTTTGCAAGGATGATAGATTTACCTCATGGTGAAAAGATTTTTAGAGGTGTACTACCTAGAAGACCATTATTCGGCTGTGAGCGAATTTGACAGATATGCCGACGTCATTCATTTTGTGTTTCACAAAATTTAGCTTTAGCTTAGTGAAGCACAAAGCGAATAACGTAGAATCCAAAGTTCCCCTCAAAGCATTTTTTTTCCCCTTACTTAACGAGCAAACCTGGTATCTATCATCCTGTAAATACCAATAAGTATGATGAAAAACGAATTCTGCACGTTCATTTCACAATTCATTAATCCTGCTACGTCAGACCTTCATCTGATTTTGTCGAATTCGGTGTGCGCCGAATAACGGACTGTTATTGACTACGCCTTCTCTATTCTTTTCATCATGCGAGCGCCTCTACTGTGCTGCTCTCTCGCTCGCTCAGCTCACACGAACGTAAATAGTCATCACATGGGAATAAAAATATTAATTTTTTGCACTGAACAGACCAAGTAAAATTTAATAAGTAGCCAAGTCAGAATCAATTTTTATGATATCATTAGTTGGGTTTCCTAGCAATAAATTGCTGTAATAAATCTGAGTTATGAAACTGCTTATTAACAACAACTTTAAAGAAACTTTCCAATGACAACGAGAATGCAGGTATTGAATTATTAGCCAACAACAACCTTGAAAATTACAGGTAGAGCAATAAAAATTTATTTTGTTAGATGTTTTCCTAATGGTTCGAATATGAAATATCTTACGTTCGCTGCTAAAAAAGTAAAACCGCTATATTATTGGAATGTGAGCGTAGTGTTGTTGCAAAATGACTGCAGAATACGGGAGAGTGCGGCTGTTTGAAATGGACTAGTTCTGAGCTCATCTGCAGACAGTCCGATTTACTGTAGAGGGTTTGCATTAGTATATATGTAGATATGTATGACAATATTTCGTTTTTGTTCTTGTATGACTTGTAGGCACAACTAATGCCAATTTATTTGACGTGATCACTAAATCTTTTTACGCGCACTAAATCTAAAATAGCAGAAAACACCGTACACCCAATGAAAAAAATAAATAAAGGCAGCACAACAAATAAAACAACAATAACCACCGCCTGTTGCCAGTTGTGGTGCTGCAAAACATGTCAAAATAAACTTAAAAGCAATTAAAGCGAAAATTATTATTAATCCGTCAAATTACGACACATTCGCATTCAACTGGTGACTTGGTCGCCGAGCTTAAGTAGTACGAAAATTCCCGCATAAAAACATATGTATGTAAATTTGTGCACACAAAGTGGCAGCCACAACACCGCAAATGTAGTCGCAATTGAAAGGTGCTGCCGCCATAGCCGCTCGCCGACACCATTGGCAACTTTATTAGAATTAATAATGCCGCGAAACTTAAATGATTTTCACAGTCAAGAAGTGTTGCACAGAAGAAGTGGTGGCGCAGGCGGGCGGGCCTTGAGGCGCTATTCCGCTCTTACATACATACATACATCTGCGCATAGTTTGGGTATTTGTTGATTCTGAGCAAGCGAAATATAAATCAGTGCACAGAACAGACAACGACTACAACAGCAGCGGTCGCTGACGTTGAATTATGTGCGCAGAATAATAAGAGCAAAACTTTTAGAACAGCGCCGGCAAAAGTTTAGTTGCCTCCGTGCAGCAATTCAGAGCGTAAAGTGTCGAATTTAAACAAATTTCGTTATTCCAAAATAATTGACGGGCGCCTTCAAATAAAAGCGGCAGTCCCAACAACAACAAACAGCAAGCAATCAGTATACAGTTTCTGTCACTGAATTATGCCCACTGCAAAGTCTGAAAAACTTCAACATAACGGCATATAAAAATCATAGCAGTTGAGTGAGCACTTAGAAATATTTTGTTAACTATTATTTAGTACTAATTTATAAAATGTACTTATTCTGTCTGACTCTGCTTTGCATAACTGCGTGGCCTTTTTGATTTCTTTCAGACTATTTAATCATTTCATACATCTTAGCTGATTTCTTACAAATTCTTTGCAATGGAGTTCAACAATGGGAATGAGATCCATAAAATTACCAGACCAAGGTAGAAGTATAACCAATTAAGAAGGCCATAAATTTAGTTTGCAAAATTACTTTTATTCAATTCAAAGTAAAAAATGTGTGGGAATAATGCAAAATTAAGAATAAATTTACTTTTGCTCGATGTGACCACCTTCTGCCTTGACTATGGCCTTGAGGCGCTCCAGGAACTTGAACGTGGCACAGGTATTTCGGCCCACTCGCGTACAATGGCTTTTTTCAACGCCTCGAGACGGTGAATCTTTTAGTTCGGACCTTGCTCTCCAAAATGGCCCATCGGATTCGCGTCTGGTGAATTTGAGAGCCATTGTGTGGACGTTATGAAAATCGGAAAGTTGTGTTTTAGTCATTTTTGGTTCATTCGAGCTTTGTGAGACGTGCCGAGTCTTGTTCAAACTTCCATGGTCTGCCACCGAAATGCTTGTCTGCCCAAGGCTTCAAAGCAACCAACAGAATACTTTCCCGATAATATTTGGCACTTACCTTGACGCCAGGCTCGATGAAAACGATTGGATAGCGCCCATCTGCGGTTACAGTGGCCCAAACCATTACCTGTGGCGGGTGCTGCCTCCTGGTGGCCAAGCGATGACTCAAATTTTCGTATGAACCGGCGATCAAATAAACCCTATCGTTTTGGGAGTTTACGAATTGCTCAATTTGAAAAATGGTCTCGTCAGAAAATATAATGTACGGAAATTGACCGAATTCGGCCAAGGAAACTCCTTCGCTCTCTCAAATTAGATTTATTGCTGCTTTGGTTCGAGATCTTTCTCCTTTTGGATCTTGTAAGGCTTGACTTTGAGATCATTTTTTAGTATGCGGCGGATGCTACGGTCAAATACTTTCAGTTCTTTTACCATTTTATTGGCATTTCGTCAGGAATTTCGCTCAAGTCCACCTCC
>JAYXIM010004008.1:0-89149 GCA_037575425.1 Anastrepha fraterculus | reverse complement strand
AGAGTCAGCATAAAAGTGTAAATCGCCCTCACGATACGTACCACAATTTTGAGAAGAAGCTCAGTCAAAAAAAGACTGTATGCGCCAATTTTGTTGTACGAATTTAACGATGGAAATTCAAGTTGAACAAAGAATTTGTTTGAAATTTTGTTATTCCAACAAAATTTCGGCTTCAGACGCCTTAAAAATGTTGCAGATAACCTATGGGGACTCTGCTCTATCGCGTGCACGTGTTTTCCAGTGGTACAAATCGTTCAAAGAGGGCCGTACATCGGTTGAAAACTTGCCTCATGAACGTCGTCCAGCAACATCAGTAAACGACGAAAACATCGGAAAAGTAAAGGAAATTGTGCTTGAAAATCGCACAAATCGCAAAATCGGTTAACGCTGAATATTATTGAGACGTTTTAAAGCGTTTGCGCGAGAACATTCGTCTTAAAAGGAAGGAATTGTGGGACAACAAGTCATGGTTCTTGCATCACGATAATGCACCAGCTCACACATCACGTCTTGTTCGCGATTATTTTAACAAAAATAATGTTAATATCATTCCGCAAGCGCCGTATTCACCTGATATGGCTCCATGTGACTTTTTCCTGTTTCCCAAGCTCAAGTTGCCGCTCCGTGGAAAACATTTTGAGACAATTGAAGTCATAAAAGAGAGTTCGAAGAACACACTCGAGCTTGACTTGTTTACAGTAGCACAGAAAACAAACTATGTGACATATCACGCTGAAATTCGCCATGTAAGCTTATAACAGTCCTACCAAAAAACAAAAAATGTATTTTTGCCATATGTCATCCGCGGACCGTTTTATTGATAACGTCTCGTTCATATTTGAGCAGAAGGTATGTATAATGAGAAGTGCAATAAGTCAGTTTTCATCTTTTAAGCGCTAATGTCGCGTATACTCTTTATTAAGTTATGACATTTCTTTCGCTTCTGTATTTATATTAATATTTAAGTAAACAAAATTTAGAATGCTTTACATACGCAATCGCATAAACTTAAATAAATCTTAATTAACCCAATTTTACAGCAAATGCATTTGCTGAGTTTTCGTCGAGTATACTCGTCATCGTCTAAAAATAGTCAAACACTCCCGTGCACATTTTCAAAATAAAGGGTTAAGGTAGGCACTCCCTTCCATGGATTTCTCAGAGTTGATGGTATAAAAAAGAAATTGGGTATTGACACAAAAAAGGTCGAAACATCAGTATTCCCAGCTCGAATGTCTGCACCCAAATGAATACGGCAGCTCTTTGCCTATAGATCATTGTTGTAACCGGTAATTGAAGACTCGGTTGTTGCTATAAGCATCAAAGAACTGCCGGTTCAGGTAGTAGTCTGGTCAAATATACTCATTTTATATAGATAGCTTTGTTTTGATTTTATACTATGTTATTATTGACATCAAATAGTATACAAAAACAATTTTTTTTACATATTTTTTTGTGGTAGTGTGGCACCAAAGGAAGCGTCTTAAAAAAAAGATAGGTAGCTTGTCAACAGGCTTTTGGCTCTTCAGGACATCTTCAAATTTTCATCAGTTATTTCACACATCAGTAGTTCTGGCAGATGCTTTTTTTTCAGCACTCAGACATTAATTGAGTCCATTGTACTACACTTGGATTCCCTTTTAATTTTCTTTAAATCTACCCGATCTCCGAAGAAATCTGAGTAGATCTTGTGGTGCCAAGGAGCCAAGATGGTCGCTTCTTAATGCATCAGTGCCAAAGACCTCGAACCTGATTCGAGCGAAGGCGGGGCAGACACACAGGAAGTGGTCCGCCGTCTCATCCTCCTCTTCACAAGCTGGGCAGAGTACACTGTCTGAGATGCCCAACCTTTCCATGTGCTTTGCCCACAGAAAGTGGCCCATCATCAGTCCAACCAGCCGTCTGCACTCCCCTCTGCTTAATGACAGAAGGGTTTGCGACAGTCGATCGGACATGACAGGTAACATCAGTTTTGTCCATCTGCAGCCTCTCTCAGCCTGCCAAGCTCGCTTGTGGGTAATAGTTACCCATTTGCTAACCGTGGCCGTGATGGCCGCAGAGGGGAGTGGCAAAGCGGGCTCTGGGCCAAAGAAGTTGGCTTCAGAGCCCATCTTAGCTAAGGAGTCAGATGTCTCGTTACCCGCGATACCCACGTATCCCGGGGCCCATGTTAGCATCAGGCTATTATGTCTACCGACATAGTTCAGCCTGGATTTACAGGACTTCACTACCCCTGATGTGGTTTGAGGGCTGTCTAAGGCCATAAGCGCTGCTTGGCTGTCGCTGCAGACACATATAGATCTGCCTCTCCATCGTTTTTCCACAACAAAGTTCATCGCTTCTTGAACTGCATACACCTCCGCTTGAAACACAGATGCATGCATTCCAAGAGCAAAGTGCAGTTTTGTCCCACTGGATTCCACGTAAACCCCAGAGCCCGAGCCATGCTCGGTTCTGAAGCCATCCGTAAAAATGCGAAAACAGTGTTTGCCGGGCTCATTTTCTGAGTCTCCCCACAACTAAGCCTCTGGTAGCACTACACTGTATCTCTTTTCAAGTACGACTCTTGATGGCATTGAGTCAAGGGGCATGGAGAGAATCGTTGGATCGATGTCCATGCCTTCTCTGTTTTTCAATGCCGGACAAGGGCCGTACCAGTTCCCACTGTGTTTCAGTCTGCAGATGGCCTTCAAGGCCTCTCCTCGGATGAAAGCATCAAGTGGTGGTAAACCAATCAGAGCATCTTGTGCCGGGCCTGAAGTAGTCGGAAAAGCTCCGGTGCAACAGATGGCCACAGTGCGTTGTAGCCTCGATAAGGTCCTCCTGACTCCCACTAGGGATAGTCTACTCATCCAGACCACTGATGCATAGGTGATAATGGGTCTTATCATAGCCGTGTAGATCCATAGGACCTCGCTAGGAGAGAGACCCCACGTTTTCCCAAAGACAGCTTTGCACTGCCAGAAAGCTGTCAGCGCTTTGGATGCCTTTGTCTCAACGTGTGATTTCCATAGGAGCTTACTATCGAGGATTACTCCAAATATTTAATTTCCTTGGATAGCTGGATTGTGACTCCTTTTAGCTTTGGCAGAACGAGTCCGTCAAGCTTCCTCCTTCTGGTAAAGAGGACCATACCAGTCTTGGCGGGATTTGCCGACAGCCCGTTCGCACAGCACCAAGTGTCAATCCGATCCAGAGTTTTCTGCACTTTCCTGCAGATGTTCATAAGCGAAGAGCCTGTTACCAAACAAGCAACATCGTCCGCATATGCTTGTGCGTAGACTCTTGAATCGTTTAAGGTGGTGAGTAGAGGATCGATTACCAGACAGCACACCGCCTTGGGGGCAGCCTCTGTTAACCCTAGATGACACCAGCAGATCTTCCTCTGCTCGCACCGAAACGATTCTTTGGGCCAGCATCGAACGAATCCAATTTACTAGCACCCGGTCTACGCCGTGCCTACTAGCAGAGTTACACATACTATCAAAAGTGGCATTATCAAACGCCCCCTCTATGTCTAAAAAGATACCCATTGCGTAGTCCCTCTTGTCGATGGCCTCTTGTCATTTTCGCTCCAGACGGGAAAAATATTGTGTCTACCATTTACAAGCAGAAATATGGGGCACTCAAGGGCTTTGTCATTGTCTGCCGAGTCACGACCGCTAATAGAAAAAAAAAATTTTTATCATTTGGTGCTTCATGTCCTAGGTGGGTTTCGAATGAGATCCCTCTCGAATGGTAGTCATGCACAAACCCATTTGGATACGGCGGCCGCTGTCATAACTTGTTAATTAATAAGAACACACACACTAGTGCTCGCAGCCGCCTACGCTCGTAACAACAACATATGCCATATTTGGACAAAATGCATTATACCGTAAATCATAAAATTGTCTTCTTATGCACTTTTTTCCCAAATATTTCTCATTTGTCTCATTTCTAACACGTATAAGCGACATGGTTACTTCTCAGCAACGCCTTGCCAGACAATTGTGAATTATTGCATGCTGCGCATGCGCCGGCGATAACTTACCATTGCGCCAGCAATCGCATACTTACTGCAATCACTTCGACATTCGCTGGTGCAGCTGCCCCGTTTTCTAAATTGTTACTGTGTGCGCATTGAGATGGGAGTATTTGTATGGCATCTTGTGAGTTTTATAGTTGTCTCATTTTATTTATTGTACTGACTTACTTACCTGCCTTCACTTTCATTCTGCGACATAATGGAGCAGCGGTTCAGTGAGGCAGCAACTCCTGGCCAGCTGAAGGTATGCGCTATGTAATATTGTATAATGCGAATTTATTTGTATCTTTAATCTAGTTTGGGCGAATAATTTCGAGTTTTCTAAATTTGGTCGCCTTAATTTCGCTCTTGTTGCACATGCGGAGTAAAAATGCTATAAGCGCAAATAAAAAGAAAATTGCATATTACGCCACTTGCCACACTTAAGGGGAAACGTTAGTTATGCCACTTTTACGGATTTGCTAATATTTGCTGGTGGTCAGTTCGTGTGTAGTTGTAGATGTTCGTTAAATATTACATTAACAAATGGTACTTATTTAAAATACGTCTCAGTTGTATTTAATCATCATAATATCGGTATAGTACAGACTTGATGAATATAAGTGTTGGACCATAGCTGCACATCTCCATGGAATAGTTGCAGTGTAGTTACAGTGACATATGACATATGAATGCCAATGTATTGTAGAACAAATTATTTTTGGAGATAAATATTTAAAACTTTTTTTCACATAAATCAAAAAATTTTTCACATTGATTAAAAATAGTCAAAGACAGGGGTCGACAACCTGTGGCTCACAAACTGCATGTGGCTCTTTGGATGTGAAGATGCGACTTTTTCACATTCTTTATTAAAAAACAAAAAAAAAAAAAAAAATCGATGTGAATCGATTAACGAGGATTAGGCACCGAATCTATCTCTCGGCCATTTGTACTCGGAAACGTAATCAAGACTGTCAAGAGCATCTTGCCATCGTCAGTTTACCATCGTCAGTTTGAAGAATTCATTAACCAAATGGAAACTCAGTAACCCGACCTACTTCTGTTGAAACGTTTTGCTTTTTTGGTTTGTGCTTGAATGAAAAATAATCCGTTCCGAAATGGAAAAGGCATGAATCACCTCTAATTAGAGAACGATAAATAGTTGCACAAATTTTACTTTATGGGGGATATCACAGCGAAATAAAATGAGTTGAATCTAAAACTGCAAGGAAAAGGAAATCCAGCCTATGACTCGGTAGAAGAAATGGCTTGTTTTGAAAAAAATTTGATTCTTTCTATTATTGGGGGAAAAGGCAACTGTTTTCCAAACGGAAATTTTAGACATCCTAAAAAGTAGCCGAATGGATAATCGAGAGGATGTCAGATTGGAGTTTTCAGTGACAGTCAGGCTGTACTGAAGGCCCTGGAGAACGCGAAGCGAGCCTGGAAGATTGTTCAAGAATGTAAGATTTCTTTTTCCATTGCGACTAGTCACAAAGACAAAATTTATCAACTAACGAGCAATTTGTTTAGAATTTAGAAAATAAGTTATATACAACAATTAACGCTAAGATGTGGTTAGTACATTAAGTCTTTGAGCTTTTTGCGTTTCAGTCTTCTTCTCCAATTAGCTGGATTAAGAAGAATAGAGGCCTCCGTATTAACGTGGTTTTTTAATCTTTCATCGTGGGGTTTTGCTATCTTTTTTATTGTGTCTGCCACCGAGTCAATATTTAGGTCGCGTTCACGATCGGAGCTACGGATATACCACGGAGGACCGACTGCACATTTAATAATTTTATTTTGGAGCCTTTGTACAGATTGAATGTTACTTTGGCTGGAGCAGCCCCATAACTGTGCGCCGTAGATCCATACAGGCTTCAGAATTTGTTTGTATACAATCCTTTTATTATTGGTGGATAGTGCTGATTCCTTTTTAATAAGCCAATACATATTTCTGTATTTTAATTCCATTTCTTCTTTCTTTTTCTTTACATGGGCGTTCCATCTTAGCTTGGCGTCTAGAGTCATGCCCAGATACTTTGCAGTATTTGAGTATGGAACCTGTCTACCATTTAAATATATTGGAACATATTTGATTCTGTGTTGGGTGTAATGTAAGAAGAAGCTCAATTCTGTCGCAAGACAGAACAGGGTTGTACTTATATGGGTTCCAGGATACTCCGGTGTTTAAGGAAATTTAATTGCCAAAGAATTGGCCAACCGTGGATCAGTGGTTTCCCCATAGGCACCAGAGCCAATAATTGGAAATGGATCAGCGATTATATATGCAATCTACATAAAGAGCCATTGTCCCGTCAAGAACGGTACAGAACCTGCAAAGTGTTTTGTGGCATGTCCGAACAGAAAACTGTCAAACTTTCTAATAAAACTTAGAAGGAAAGACGTTCGGTTGATTGTTAGTATTATTACAGGACACAACCTATGGGGTCAGCAAATGACCACCATTGGAATCAGTGAGGACCAATGTACCTGACTTGCTTGAAGGAGGCGGATAGGTCCTCACAGCTTCTGCAATGGGGATTAAATGGTAACCCTAGCCCTTCCGCGTGCCAGGCATTCCTGAGGAACCTTTGATCTTCGTATAACATCCATTGATTTGATGGTCCCTGACTATCCCTGAAGATGTTATTATAGTTTTTGTTACGGCGTGTATGTTAAGGTACACAGTTACCTCCTTTATGGCTAAGACTTCTGCTTGATCGACGCTACAGTAGTCCGGAAGTCGGGCAAATGAAACCTTATGGATATATGCATAGCTGTTGCCACTGCAATTTATATTAACGAGCATTTTGACGACCCTTTACTCTAATTTAGTTAGTGACCAACATTGATCTGGAAAGAAAGACTTGAAGCCCTGAAAAATATTTCATAATTTTCTTCGATCATTAGCCACAGCCGTGGCACGTGTGAGGTGTGTTTGTATTAAGCTTTTTTGTAATAGCAGGAAAACACTCAGTCACTTCAATTGTATTATTCTGAATTTTCATAGTTCATTCTTCAAAATAGTTTTTATGCCAGTTAATATTGTTGCTTCTGAAATTTGTTTAAATATAACTTTTGGCCAAAATAATTAACTTTTACACTTTCTGCCGAAAGTTGCCATTGATTGAATTGATGAACGCACGATTTCAAGCTTGAAACAAATAATATTTTGATTTTCATAAACGTAACTGCAAATATATTTTAATATACTGTCTGGACTGTCTACTATAATACCAGTAGTAACCTGTCGAATATTCATTCAGGTGTGTATGTATTGTAGTCATATTCATGAATGTGTGTATGTGCATATAATGTGACATTTCTGTTCAAGTCTCTGATGCCGGCAGGTTAAGTGAACCATTTAAACTTGAACTTGAAAACCAGTTTACTGGGAAGTTGCAACAAGTTGTCCATTGCTGCAACCAGCTCACAGATAACCGATAATGATAATGCTGAAGTTGCCCATTGTAGCGGAAGTGAAGAAAATGAAATGAAGAAGAACGAGTAAGGAAGTGCTGAATACGGTACGGACCGAACTTTAAGAATATTTTTTAATTTAATTTGGGTTGGCTGTTTTTGGAATCAAACAAGCTCATAGACAATTTCAGAGGGTGTAACATAAAACGTACGGACGGAAATTTTGTCTTAACATTTAAAAAGTGGCATTGGTTTATATCCGATCTTAATAACATTCAAGTCGGATCTAACTGAGGTGGGGAGAAATGTATGTACTAACTTTGGACGAGCTTTATTGAGTTGTTATCGAAACACACCCATTTACAAAAAAAGTGGGTGTGTTACCGCCCATTTTGTACAGTTTTTCTTGCGCTAATAACTTAAATAATTTGGTATCATTGCAGCAGAGTTATCACACTTTTTCCTTTGCTTACCGTTGCATAGGAGGTGGGCTTGGTTTTTGACCGATTACGCGCACTTTTAGTACCAAATTACTTTGGACTAAGAAAAGAGTTTTATTGAAATGCATTAATTTTTCGTCGAGCTTTCGTGCGCCCGAATGAACGGACATCGTTAAATTAACTTCTGTCCTCATTTTGAGCGTTTTGGAATGTATCTACATACAGTGAAGCACTTCAGTCTACATGCAAGAGCATATTTTCTTATTTCCCACAAGGTATACAATAATTGAAAAAACTGTTGATGTAGTTTTTCGGAGTTCATATTTAGTTATTTATAAATTTACAAAAACTAAATTATTTCACTTGCTTTATAACAAAAAACTAACAAAATAAGAAAAAAGTGGTATGAGAAAAGTCTACATACAGCTCAATTAGCTTAAAAAACAAATTTATTCAAGTTCAACTATCTGTTTTGAATACTTTTAGTATTTAGTAGGTCCACCATAGTTATCAATCACTGCTTAAAGGCGTCGTGGCAACTAGTGGAGTAAGCTCTTCCCGGCTTAATTCTATCGCAAGACCGAACAGGCTTGTATTTATATGGGTTCCAGGACACTTCGGTGTTCAAGGAAATGAAATTGCCGATGATTTAGGCAACCGTGGATCAGCTATTCGTTCACAAGGGCCAGAGCCAATAATCGGAATCAGTTCCGTAGGAATCTTAACGTGGATTAGCGATTATGTATGCAATCTACATAAAAAGCGATGTTCCGGTGTAGAACGATACAGAACTGCAAAGTATTTTGTGACAAATCCGTACAGAAAACTGTCAAACTTTCTACTAGAACTTGGAAGGAAAGACATTCGGTTGATGGTCGGTATTATCACAGTACACAACCCATTGGGTCAACATATGGCCACCATTGGAATCATTGAGGACCCAATGTGCCTGTCGTGCTTGAAGGAGGCGAATAGCACTGAGCATTTTCTCTGTCAGTGTCCTGCCTTTGCTAGAGCACGGCTACGATGTCGTCCATGGTTGGAAGAGATGGGTTTCGATGTCGTGAGAATGAGTAAAATTAGTTCACTCGAGCTGGAATCTGGAAAATTCTCACAGGACTAACTATCTCTATATCTGTTCCCTCCTATCTCTTTCTCTGATGCTTTTCCCTTTCCTTCTTGACTAGCTTCCCTCTTCCCAGAGCTCTAAATACAATGGGCTTTTCAGCCTCCATTCCCCTGTCCATATGTGCCCTTGCAAACTCAAGCCGCAGGCGACGGTCAGAGGCTTTTTACGTGGTGTCCTGCTGAAATATCCGCTATTGTTAAGATTTCTCTTAATAGTTCTTGGGTGAACACTTTTTCCGGATGTAGGAACAAAATTTTTGAACAAATTTCGGAGCACTAATTCTCGGATTGTGGTCGATTTCCCTTAAAATGGAGCTTACTTCTCTTCTGAAAAGCTTCTTTGGGTGGACGGTTCGCTTTTTATTTTCATATGCATTTATGTATATATGTAACAGCAACAATTTACCTACTGAAATTCGTGTAACGGTACTTTACAGATACTTTTTCAATGGACCAAAGGAAATGGATGTATGTATGTAGACTTTCGTTGTTGTTTTGTTAATTTTTTTTCTATAAAGCAAGCCAAAGAATTTTATTTTTAGTAAACTTATGAATAAATATGAGTTTCAAAAAAAACTGCATCGACAGTTTTCATCAATTATTGTATACCTTCTGGGAAATAAGAAAATGTGCTGCCGTATGTAGACTTAAGTCCTGCACTGTATATGAACACCTCTATAATACCCTTGTGCACTTTAGCGCGGGTATAAAAGTAGTATGACAGCAACTTTGTTAAGCATAAGGAAGCGAGACAGAAAGGCAGGAGGAAGACAAAAAACCAAAAAGAAAAATTTGAAGCCGCTTAATACTAAAACAGGTTCTGATGTCAACCACGAAGTATGTACGTATTAACATACATACGAATATGTTGTACTTTTGGTAATGCCTATGTCCACACATCTAAGTAGATGTAAGTATGTGTGGGATAGTAATTTTTTCTTCGCACGTACTACACATACATACGTACATATATAATTATGTGTAAAAAAAAAACTTCTTACAAAGTATCGCTTAACAAGAAGCATTGCATTGGCATAAACAAAACAAATTACAAGTGCGCACTGGTATAAAAATATCAATAAAGAATTACTGCGGATTGGTGAAAGGTAAAAGGAGCACAATAAATTCAACGATGTGAAGCATGGAAAATCAGCAGACCCTGCAGGAAAATTTACTTAATTCGAACCGTAACTAGAAGGAATTGTCTTACGGATTCTCGATTCAACTGCTTTCCGATTTCATTGACAAAAATATTTATTTGAGTTCAGTTCAAGTTGTTTTGAATTGTATCGAAGTGAGCTATTAAGGCATATTTTCTCTGATTTTCATTAAAATGATTTAAAATGAAGAAGTCAATATATATTTTTTTTTAAATTGGCATAAAGTTTATTTATACATTAGGTTAGGTTAGGTTAGCCTTTTTGGCAACAAGACACGCATATACCTTATGATCCCTAGCGATTCCAGATGGAGATCGACCTCTATGAATACCGAAAGTAGACATTATGTAGGATGTCAGCGCTTTTGGTGCATCCCAGACATTTTAAACGCGTTTTTGATAATGCCGGACAAACGCACAGAAGGTGTTCTAAAGTTTCCTCAACATCCTCTCTGCATTTCCTGCATTTGCCCGTGTTAGCAATCCCTATCTTGTACGCTTGTGCATCCAATAGATTATGACCTGTTAGCATACCTATGATAGTTCTGCAGTCCACTTCATTGTATATTGTATTTAGCGATTTTGGTACGTCGTTCTCTTGTTCAAAAGGTAGTCTAACAGCGCTTTTTGCTATCTCATCTACTATTTCGTTCCCCGTAATGCCTTTGTGACCAGGCACCCAATAGATAAGCAGCCTACTGTTTGCGGCTAGCCTTTCTATGGCCTCCCAGCTCCGTCGAACATTTTTGGACTTAATACAATATTAGCTTATTGCTCTTATTGCTGCTTGACTGTCCAGGTATATATTAATTGTTGAGTTCTTTCTTGATCTTGTGTAGGCTAGCTCCGCGGCTTTCCCCACAGCAACAACTTCCACTTGAAAAATACTGCTGTGGTCTGGCAGCTTGATAGGCTGCCTTATCCCTAGTTTTGAGCAGTAAATACCCGCTCTCACTCCGTCTAAAGTTTTAGAGTCGTCTGTATAGATGTGAAAAGTTCTATGGCCATGCTTCATGCCTTTGTGCCATCCCTCCTCCTCAATTGTAGTGCGAAACCTTCTCTCCCAACTAAAGTACGGAGTCATGTAGTCTGTGCAACCTAAGCTCCACTTTCCTATTGAGCTGTGACCGAAGGTTGTGCAGGTGAATACTCCAGCAGCAACTAACCTCCTCGCGGATTTCGCTGGCAGGTTTTTCGCCATAAGGTCAATAGGTGGCATGCTGAGAATCATTTCCAGTGCCGCCGTTGGAGTGGTTTTCATCGCTCCTGTTATGCACAGAGCAGAGAGTTGTTGAATCATTTCTAGTGGCATTAAGTATGTCAGTAAATAAAACCTAAAGTGCAGATCAATTTTCGTGAGATTTTAAATGCTATATTGTTCTTTTTCAACGAATACCTTAGACCAAAAGTTCACATTCCCATATTGGAACTTCTTCGCAAACTCCAACCTAGGCTTTTGGCTTCTTTCGAAATAAGTGGCTTACGTCATGCCGCCCGTGCTAAAATTTGTTTTTTTTTTTAAGTAGTCGGCGAATCGTTTCTGGACAAACTTCTAAATATTTTTCCTCTTTTAATTGTTTTTTTGGTTTTTTTTTTCAAATCTACAGTAGATAACGTTGGATTTGTTTTGTTAAATGAAGTATAAATCTAAAACTCCGGTTATTGATTTTCCCTCTGCTCGTTAAGATACGTTATTTATAACGCACGTTGCCACCTTTGATTAATATTATGCACTGTAGACGTTTTAATCAATAATTTCACTAATTTCGCAAATGGACTTCTTGTCGTTGTAGTTTTTTATCATAATTTCCCGTTCCTCTACTAAACCTCGCTACAAATCACCCGCAATATTGTCTGCAATAGCTCAATACTAAATTTCCCATGGCCAAGTTTTTCCTGCAGGGTATAAACTTGTACACATACAACATACATACACACAAATGTGTACCTGTATCACCAAAGACACGATTCATTCCTTTACCCATTTGTGGTAAGTAGAATTTTATAAAGTGCCATGCGTCGTAGTTTAATTTAAGAAGCCAAGGTCTAATGAAAGCCAGAAGACTTACGGACAGCGTCAGTGTGTAGAGAATTGTGAAAGAATACCTGAATATAAGTTGCATAGCAAAGCAATAAATTTTGAGAGGTGTGTGATTATGTGGGGTAAAAATGTATATAATTTTCAAAATTGCATTCCTTTGGGTGCATACATACAAATGCACGTTTGTATGTTTTACGTGCATCCAATAGTGTATTTACAACATCGACTACACCACTATTAACCTTGAGCTAATCAACATTTGTACAACTTTCACAGATGCGGTTGTTGACTTTAACTCTGCTATGGCTTTTGGGCACCAGTGAAGCAGCACTCACTAAGGAAATGTTTGTGCAATCAGAACCAGCTAACAATCCAACAACAACATTGCCGAACATTGTTAATGACGCGCAGTCAAAAATAGAATTTTCTGCTGTGCAGGATAAAAATGTGGCTGGTGGTAATGAAATCGTTGATGCAGATGAGGCTGCTGCAGCTGAGCATATGGCAACTGCTATTGTAGCACCACTGACTCATATCGCGCACGTCACCTACGATTCCGTGCCAGTGACACACAAGCCCAACGATCACAAGCCGCTGTTTCATCGTGAATCGCACGATGAGTTGATTAAATTGTAAAAAAGCACAACAATGAAACGAAATAAAATGTCTACTAAAAATTTATATGAAATATGTGCACCTATAAAATCGGGGAATTAAAATTCAATTTAGCTATAAATGTTGGTATTAATTTATTTATTTTTATGCGCCTATAAATAATGAGTGATGTATGCTGGATTTAAGAGCTTTGCTAGTTTCTTCTAAAACTCAAATTAACAGATTTTTAAGGTAATAAAAAACATGCATACTGAGGAATGAATAAAACCAAATTGTTATAATGATTTCATTATATTCAGTGAAAAACACCAATTCATAGAGCCGGAGTTTGATACCTAAGCTGCCAAGTAATTTTTGTCAGCAATAAAATAAAGGGACTTACGGTGGCTGCCGCAATAGAGTATTTTTGTGTGCGCCCATGATTTGGTTTGACCAATATTCAGAGCCTGCTGTGAACGTGCGTGAAACGGCAAATGATAAAAGCATTTCGTCTTCTGATTCTTGTACCCTCTAGAAGCACTGAAAAGTCATATTGCAATAAAAAAAATTCTGTTAAGTGATCTGTAGGTAAAACTGTAGGTATCCCTCTTTTGTTTGCGAACATGAAAATTAAGGGAGAAGCTTGACCAAACACCTAATACCGGACGCAGAGGTGGAATTTCATTTCATTTATAAATTCAAAATAGACAAGGATGAAAGATTACCAAGTTTGCTATTTAGCTACGGTGAGAAAAAATTGTAAGGGTAACTTTGGCAGCCACCTTACTTGGGAGAGTCTGCAGGCGAATTTTGCACGATATTTCCACATGAATTCACACATACGTCCAATCAGCCATTGTTCAGATGGCATTAAATTAGACAATGTGAAATTAAAAAACGCAATTATTAAAACAATTTTTGAATACTTGTATCAAAATTGTAAAATACGAATCCAGTAGACAATGCAGTGCCAAATACGATTTGGTATTCACGATGGCGAAACGATGACGGAGCGGCTCAAATTGGGCATTTCCCCATAGCAGTATCAAGCAAAACTAAACGAATGTATACGCTATGTGGCTTATAATATCATTTTGTCATCATTGAATGCCGTGGAAACACAGAGTAGCAACAGCGAAATTTAATGGAAGGTAAAAGTGTTTTACTTTTCTTGGAAAAGGTCTCCTCACTTCACGGTAACTTTAGGACAATTTTGCCATACGCCTTGTGAAAAGGTTGCACATTTCATACGAGAGAGAATAACAAGAAAAATTCAATCCTCACAGAAAGAAAATGTAAAATTAAAAAAAAAATTACCGTTATTGGAAGCGGCTACTTACATATTGGGTGCAGAAATCGTGGCATGTTGATTAAGGTTATGAAAAGGAGCTTCCTTCGCTTATTCGATGGGTATTTACATTATTTACACATTCCAGAATTATGCCAATAAAATAAAAAGTTTACAATTTTTTAACCCTTTCGCTATGCAGTATTCATATGGATAAACTAAACTTTGAGGGCGGCTGACAATCTCCACGCTAGAAAAAAACTTAGTTTTTAATTGATTATGATTTTTAAGCTCCTAGGAAACACCTGCCATAAAAATATTTATGACGTCTTTTGCAACATGGATCCTAGCGTAGTCGTGAAGGAGTATGTTTTAACCATGTCGATCATGTCTTTCAGTCAAATAGCCTCATTAACACGGTGTAGCTGTGCAATTGAGAGCTCCTTGTTGACCGTGGCATTATTTTCCAGCATTTCCCAAAGCACCATGTCCTCCCAGTCCCACCAAACACATATCAAGATCTTCTTTGGATGAAGATCCTGCGTAGCAATCGGCTTTGGCGTATCTTCTTGAGCCACCCTACAGCCCGGAGAGAGTACTACTTTTTTGTGAAATTAATATGAAATTTCACGCATATTTCACGACTAAGAATTTATAAATTTTGACGGCTATTTCACGTGAAATGGGCGCAGAGTACTATGCTTAACATTTAAATTTTGAGCACAACTATTTTGACAAACTTTTGTGCACAGATAAGTTAAAGTAAGACAAACCACGCTCTGCCTCACTTTTTTACACATTTGCCTTGCTTTGAGAAAAGAACTCGCCAATCTATGAAAGTGCCCTGATGGAAGGTTCAAGTGAAACCGAAGATCGTTCCAGTTCAAATCTTCAATTTTAGTCCACAAAATCGGAAGAGGCCACCAAAACAATGGTCAGTCAATTATCACTCTTCACTTAATAATCACACAGATAGGGCAACACAGTAATCATTGTAAAAAACAGTTTCAGATATAATATTTGTTAGGAATGTTCAAGAGCAGAGCGACTAATTTGGTTGCATGAAAATGTGATACGGACTGGTAGCGAAGATTTCGAAAAAGTTGTCAAAGTTGAGGTAAAAAAAAAACTTATTATTTGAAAATATACCTCTATTCAGACCACCTTGTTTACAGCAACAAATTTCAAGTTTTTTCGTATTTTTATTTCGCACTTTTCTCTAAAATGCTAGGAGTTAATCCAAAGTTTAAGAAAAATATTTTCCAACTTTAATTTAGTTACATACAACGCATTTTCTTATTCGTAAGTATAGTTCAGGTACTTCAGTTGATCTAGCCGAAAAATGGTGCTGGCGCCGCGAAGCGTAGGGGTGCCGGAGCTAAAGGAAGTGGAGCCGGAGCAATTGGCAGAGGAGCTGCCCATGGAGCAGCTAATCTAGCAGGAGCAGCGAATGCAACTCGAGCTGGAGCGGGGAACGCCACTTTTGGGGCGAAGGCTATGGGCGCTGCTATGGGAGCTGGCGCCGCCAAAGCGACAGGAGTCGGGGCAGCAACTGGAACTGGAGCTGGTGCAACTGGCAACGCAACAGCATGATTTATGTAATGAGTGTTGAATGAGGATGCATAGGGCGCGACAATGCCGGGCGCAATGGCAGCAGCAGGCAATAGACTAGCATTGGTTACAGCGACGCAGGCGAACAAAGCTACGAGCTGTAAATAATAGCGGAGTTGTGTTGAATGGCTCTAAAAAATTTTGAAAAAAAAATGCGACTAAATACTTACCATAAATTTACTGGCCATATTTTTTTGAAAATTTTGTATTTACTTTGATGTTAATTGCTCGACGATGTGAACGGCTTTGATCCATAGCGCACATTTTGAGTGATCTTTTATAATAATTGCAATTGGTGCATAGTCGATAAACAAATGTAAACGATAAATGGCTTTGAAATTGAAATAGTTTGAATAACTGTAAAGGCATCGGTATGTCACATATGTCGCTATACGATGCGCTCAGCTCATACACTTGTGTTCACAAAAGTAGCAGCGCGTTGTAGTACAAAGTTTTGGCAAGTAAGTTAGTTTTTATTTTCACAAAAATATGGCTTATACTACAACAAACACCAAATAACTTAAAGTTTTCAACTTTTTACAAAATTAAAACAAAACAAATTGAAGCGAGGTATTATGCACTATTTATTTAGTTTTTTTTTGGTTTTTTTATAAAAAAATATAAATTATGTTACAAAAAACTTTGCACAAAATAAAAAAAAAACTCAAGAAATTATCATATTTCATAATTTAATAATAATAATAACTATTTACAATAATAAAAAAAATTGAGAAATTTGTGGTATGCAGTTGTGTAGCCCATTAAGTTTTGGTCTAATAAACTGCACGTCTGAGGTCACTCAAAAAACGCGCTGGTTCTTGACAATTTAATTTTTTTCTCTTTGTTGGCATTCTTGTACATTCACTATTAAAAACAAAATTCGAGCCCTCGTTGCATGGCGGAAAAAAGGCCACACCGTCATCAAAAAAATCAACAATCACAGCGACTTTTGAGCAAGTTGAAAATGGCTCAATCAAAATTGGATGGGCTACACATATGCGTATCCATACTTTTTTTTAGATTATGACTAAAAAGTATCAAACCTTAATGAACATTGTTTTTTATTTGGTACCATGATTGGAACTTCGAGTTGTAATAAAACAATAAAATTAACACTAGATTTACCAGAGCAGTCATTTTGACTGGTTGTGCAATTTCAATTCAAAATTCCTACTACATATAACATTTGCTTTCCGAAATGATGCTATGACTCTTGTAGCTATAAGTGGATACTACATTTTATGAACTTAATGTTACTTTATATACATATATTATTAACAAATATATTTTTTGCTATTGACATTTACACCAGTACCAGTCAAAATTACTGGTGCAAGTTTCTATGAAGAAACGTGTGATTTCGGAACAATCATGAGGAATATATCGCCAAGTGGCTTCGTTCGTTTCGTTATCGGCATTGAGCCGTTGCTATTGTGTTCCTATTACAACCATATTTTGGAACATATAAGTATTTGTACTGAGTTAGAGGCCTCTCGAGTTTTGGGGAAAGACTGGACAATTACGCAACCAAAATTTACGGTATTTATTGCAATATTGTTCGCACGTGGGGCATACGAAGGAAATACTTTGAGGCTTAAATATTTGTATATAGAACAACAAGTGGAGACCATAATTTTTCTCCAGCTCTATGTGAAGACGAGATTTTATTCAGTTTCTGCGATACATTCGTTTCGACAAAAGACATCAGAGAAGTCAACGTTTGCAAACAGACGGATGCTCTAGTTTCAGCAGTTTGGAACAAAGTTAATGAAAACACTCAAAACTGCTTCGAACCGGGAAATCATATTGCCGTGGATGAGCAACTGTTTCCAACGAAGGCCAGATACAGATTTACTTCGTATATGCCAAACAAATCACATAAATTTGGCATACTTTTTTGGCTGGCGTTGAAGTAGAGACGAAACTTGGCTAACCGTATTTAGAAAAAGACGAGTCTAGAAATGCACCAATCTCATAAGCGAGTTTGTCGTAATGAAACTTCTTGAACCGTATACCAAATTATTCCTTTGGCGTTAAAATTAAGATCTAAAAATACTTCGTTGCTTAGAACAATACGTGCAAACAAAAGGGAATTTTGGTAAACTTCCACGTTTCTCAACCTTGTTGTACCAATCCAATAGATGCACACTAACCGGGTATAAAAGCAAACCAAATAAAAAAGTGCTTATACTAAGTACAAGGCATAAACACATCAAAATTGATAAAGCTGCTCAGAAATTAACTGAAACTGTATCGATTTATAATATGGCCGAAATAAACAGCTGAATATATTGTACAAAAACCCAACAGAAGAAAATATCTCACATTCTCGTAGACTTTCTGTTTAGATTAGTTGTTGTTGTTGTGTTGTAGCAGCATGTACGAGGAGTGCTGCTGAAGGGACAGTCCTTGACCGGATATATAGTACTCGTAAATCTGTGTCGTTCCGGTAACGTAGAACCGACTGTCGGGGCACGTATTTAGATTAGTAAAAGAACTTGCTTCAGAATTTCAGACTTCACGGCAAAAACTACACGAATAGGATATTCCAACTAGAAGTGTCACGGTTTCTGTACGTAAATGTTGCCAAATAGAATATTGCAATAATAATCAGACTACAAATAAATATTTGTAAGACATGCAAAAAAAATATATGCGGAGAGCGTACACAAATGAAAATCTGCCTATGTGGAAATTATGACCGACAAACTGTAAACAATTAAGTATTTTGCTATTTGACGATGCCTATAAATTCATTTATCTATTACAACTAATAATGTTAAACTTTTTTTGAATGTTTTTAGGAGTTTATAAAGACTGGAAGTCACAATAAACAGTTTTTCTTATACACCAGTCATTTTGACTGGTTTTGGTAGAAATAGGTATATTTAAATAGCTGGTAAATCTAGTGTTAAAAAAAAAATAAATAACTAGTAAAAATTTTGCAATACACAGGGCTGCTATTATTTGGGAACGCAGGTGTACTTACTTTATAAGCCCTTTAATGAGGTAATTCTACTGTTTAACCCATTACAGCATAACGTTCGATATATCGGACATGAGTTAAATTAAATTTGTATCAAGCAAGTGCGATGTGGAGGTGACTTAAAGGTTGTAATCGAAAGAAAACTATTTCTTCAACAATGGCAACCCTTCATTTGTCGACCCCTCGTAAAAAGTTCCCGTTATTTTAAAATTTTCAGTATGGCGGATTGCAAGCAGACTTTTTCGCGTAAAGGGTAAAATTTTTTTTAAAATTTATTTGGTATATTTTTAGCAAACAATTTTAGTGACAAGTGGTTATTAGTGCATAAGTGTGTTAGTAAGCAAAACATAAAAAATTGTGAAGTTTGCTTCATTATCAAACATTTACTGTAGTATTTAGTTGTGGCGTCCGATATATCGAACCTTATGCATAGCAGGCTCCAAGTGGTTTGGTTTTTTGCGTTTTCCAGATTGACTGTAGATGAAATTTTGAGCCTTTTGGAGAGCGATGATGGAAATATTAACAATGAAAATATTATTTACGTAGAGCCACCAATCGAACTTGAAGGCCAAGCCACAGATGAGGACAGTGATAAATCGGATGAAGAGCACGATGCTAATTTGAACCATTTAGGACGTAAGTTATTGTGAACTAAGTGCGAACTCCGTCGTTTTCATACAAATAGGGAATCTAATCAAGATCTGATAACAATGTAGTTACGGTCGCAACCAATTTCAAAAACATGACAATGACAACTGCCACGCGGTGGTCACACGTGAATAAAGCAAAAATTGCACTCCCCCAACCGTCTTTAATTTCTAACTATAATAAGTATATGGGTGGAGTGGATAAATGCGATCAGGCGATTGCAAATTTGCGTACAAGGATGCGGATAAGGAAATGGTGGTGGCCAATTTTTCGTTGATGTTTTCTGTAATAAGGACTCTGAGTCCTTGTTTGCATTTAGGAGGTATGTGGAACTCTGCTTGTGACACACGGAACGCCCCCCCATCAAGGACGAAAACCAGCTACACCATTGTCCACTACACGGTTTGATTGCCTCAACCATTGGATTGTTCCAATAAATTCCGAGCGCCGTTGTGCAAATAAGTGTGGTGGGAAATCAAAATACAAATGCCAAAAATGTGAAGTAGGGCTCCATCCTAAGTGTTTCATGGAGTATCATGTAGAGCCCAATACCTAAATATCTATATATATAAAAAGAAGTTACATTTCCTTGGTAATCTTATAACTCAAGAACGGGCTCACCTATCCACACCAAATTTTTAGGCTTTGTTTGGACTATTCAGTAGATGGTTTGTGTTTTAAAATTTTAAGAATCGGATACCAGGGTCTCGAGAAATAGGCCAAAACGTGAACCCGGGTAACCCTAGGATGTGTTTGTACAATATGGGTAGCAAATGGAAGCTGTTGATGATTCTATAGTATAGAGTATTTTTGATGCCGCTCCATGACTAGGGTCTCAAGATATCGCCCAAAATGTGGACCCCGATAACTTAAGGATGTGTTCGTACAATATGGGTAGCAAATGGGAGCTGTTGATGATTTCTATAGTATAGAGTATTTTTCATACCGTTCCGTGACTAGGGTCTCGAGATATAATCCAAAACGTGGACCCGGGTAACCCTAGGATGTATTTGTACAATATGGGTAGCAAATGGAAGCTGCTGATGGTTCTATAATACAGAGTATTTTTGATGCCGCTCCGTGACTAGGGTCTCGAGATATCGCCCAAAATGTGGACCCCGATAACTTAAGGATGTGTTCGTACAATATGGGTAACAAATGGGAGCTGTTGATGATTTCTATAGTATAGAGTATTTTTCATACCGTTCCGTGACTAGGGTCTCGAGATATAATCCAAAACGTGGACCCGGATAACCCTAGGATGTGTTTATACAATATGGGTAGCAAATGGAAGCTGCTGATGATTCTATAGTATAGAGTATTTTTAATGCCCCTCCGTAACTAGGGCCTCGAGATATCGCCCAAAATGTGGACCTGGATAACCCTAGGATGTGTTTGAACCACATGAGTATCCATTTCGGCAAAAATGTAAAGCACTTATGGATTTAATTGTGAAATTATATATATTTGGGGAGGTGCGTTGCCATATGTACTCCATCGAATGGCAGAAAAGGGAATTGCCGCACGCACATATACTAATTTGGCTGGTACATAAAATAGCTCCGGATCAAATCGATAGCCTTATATCAGCTGAAATTCCTAACCACACTGCTGATCCTGGGTTATTTCAAGTTGTTGTTATATATTACATTTCCTTGGTAATCTTATAACTCAAGAACCGCCAAGCCGATTGACACGAAAATTTTAGAGTTCTTTTCAATCTTTGAGGAGGTGGTTTATGTGAAGTTTGATTCAAATCGGTGCAGCCGTTCCTGAGTTATGACATTTTATGTGATCACAAAGTGAAGAAAATCGTGTTCGACGAAATTAAGTGGAAACACAACGACACAGACGGAGAAATCAGTCGGTTAATAGTGAAGCACCAAGAAACCGTCGTGGGCGTACGTCCATTTATGATATACGTCAAATAGACCGCGCGTCTTTCATTTACGATGCCCCCATTGATTACAGCATGCGTGCCTACATTGGCCAAATGAATATAGAATGTATACATTGCAAAGCAATTAAATTCAGAAACTAAACGCCTGGTATGTGCTGTGCTGGTGGGAAAGTCAAATTGCCGGTGCTAGAACTTCCGCCAGAACCTTTGCATTCATTGGTTTTTGGAAATTCACCAACGTCGAAGCATTTCCTCTTAAACATTAAAAAATACAATTCATGATTTCAAATGACATCTTTTGGAGCTACAAATATTATAAGAGATGGATTTATGCAGACGTTTAAGGTTATTACTTCGTTTGGAATAAACAATATCATATTTAATTTATGTGCCGAAACTTTACAGATTCAAGGTCAAATATACCATAGAGCTGGGTCTTTGCTACTATTCCCAGATGGTGACCATCAATTTTTGCAAATATATTTTATTGGTGATGAGAATAGTGAATTAGATCAGCGCTGTGCAATTTCGACGAATACGAGAAGATCAATCGTGAATGAATTGCAAACAATGTTCCATCAACACAATGAATTGGTGAAATTGTTCAAAGTGGCACTCGATCTGATGCCCACCGATGACCACAAAATAATAATAATACAAAAAACATTTTATGTATGGTGGTGCGAAGCCCACTGGGGAATGCTAGTATTTTATATATAATTAATTTTTTTGTATTTCTTCATTTTCAGTAATATTTTAAATAAATTTTGCTAGAAGCATTCGTTTTTTTTTATTTCTCATGGGATAGCTTGAGGTGCCGGTATGCATAACGTTCGATAAATCGGACGGCTTGTTTACAACAAACTACAGACAAATGTGTAACTTTTCTTTCACCACTCGATTTATGTGATCTCCATAACCCGAAATTTTCACAGAAATTCATTATAAGTATAAGAACAAACTTTATGCAGTAATGGGTTAATAATTGTACATTATATTATTTAATACCTCCAAAAATTGTTTAGCTTTTAATGTTTACAAAATTGCAACAAACAGCAAGCAATGCCATACGCTGGCACGCGTCTCCCCACTCAGGTTGGCCATTGTCATACTTTCGCATTTTACATACACACAGCCATATGAGCGTTCCAATTCCACTTTCGTGCCGCTACAACGTATTGACTACCAATATATGTACATATGTCTGTAGGTATATGCCGTGTATCTGTTTACTTGTGTTTACGCAAATGTGCGTCTACGCGCAAGTGTCACATACTGCCGCCCGCCATCAACGTCTGCGCAATCTATTGTAGTAATGAAATAATTAAATTTCCATTAATACTTACCGGCAAATTGTTATTTATTGGCTTGGCGAATCGATTTTAGGCAACGAATTACCGTTAGTAGACAGTCACCGATACCGAACTATGCCAAGTGATTTGTTTTTTAATAGCTGCATTTCGATTGCTATGTACTGTGGGTTCTTTTAGTGGATGGAAATAAATTATTTTTACTTTATACCAAATACATTTTTTTAATCTTAAAATTTTAACATTTAACTTAAATACACTTTTTTAATCTTAATATTTTCACTTTTAATCTAAATAAAAATATTCAAAAAATATTATCTTCTAAAAGGGACTAAAATGAAAAAAAACTTTGTTTTTTGGTATACGACGTAATAATAGTAAGGTTTTTAAGAGGTCATATTATATAATATTATGCAGTCGGCCTTAATCCAGTAATGGGTCATATAAGTAAGTAATACTATTTACTAAAAGAAATAAAACAGTTTTCCCAAACATGAGTTCGCAAATTAACAGTTTTGGAAATATTGTAATTTACTCATTTTTTATATGATGTGCGTTGAATTCGAAGAAAATTACTCGTCTTCAAGGGTTCGTTCCACACATGCCAAGATATGTCGAAGTTAATCGAAGCTACATTGCAAACATTTCCATGGCAGGCAATGGACGTTGCAACAGGACTCGGTACCGTCTCACAAAGCTTGAGTTAACTAAGAATGACTAAAAAACAACGCTCCGAACTTCATAACGTCCACACAATGGCTCTCAAATTCACCAGACATTAATCCGATGGATTATTTGCTTTGAGCCATTTTGAAGAGCAAAGTCCGAAGTAAAATATTCACCAGTCTCGAGGCGTTGAAAAAAGCCATTGTCCATGAGTGGGCCCAAAAAAAACCTGCAAGTCACATTCGGGCAGTTTGCGATTTGTTTCTGGACCGTCTCAAGGCCAGAGTCAAGGCAAAAGTTAGTCATATCGAGCAAAAGTAAATTGATTCTTAATTTTGTAATATTTTCACACATTTTTTACTTTGAATTGAATAAAAAGTATTTTCCAAACGAAATTTATGGCCTTTTTAATTGGCTACACTTCGAGTGCCGGACTCTGTAGAAAAGCCTACTTGAATGGCCTATGCCACACCTTATTTGCCATTTCGCGGCATATGCTCGGTAAAAGGCTTAGACGCTTGGTAGATATTTCTTCTAGGAAGTTGAGTATCTCAGTTCCACGGGATCCAAGTACTCAAACTTTTCAAGCCATAGACAATTCAAGCATTTTTTTTGCCCCATCCTGCAGTTTCTTTAACAATTAATTCTGAGTATTCTCATAAAATTGTAAGTTATTTTTTATTCCGCCGCAAAACACTGTTCACTCCGCTGTTCGCAATCCGATATTCGCAATTTTGCTTTACGCTGCCCACTTACGCACTGCCTGTAGTGTTTCATAGACGATTGATTTCGTGTATATGGTTGGTTGTGTGGATCGTGCGTACGTTTGTATGCGCTCCTAGTGACCGTTGCATCAATTCTGTGACCAACAGCAACACCACCAATGACGGTAGTCGGTTTCGTGCTAAGCATTTAAATTAGTTTCTCAATTTTGCGTGCCGTAAATTAGTGAATTAAATATTTTATGTGAACATTCATGTGCTCTCAACTATGTAACTGCTTGTGTGTGTATGTAAATATGTTAGAGTGTATTTTCAGTAAAAGTAAACACATTCACACACACACACACATGTATGTATATAAATTTATGTAACTGCGATAACGACAGCGAGTTCAACTTCCCTTCGAGTCTATGTATGCGCACCTGCAGCTATATTGTTGTTGTACTTACTATTCTGGAATTTCAGTATACTACTGTGGGCAAAAAGTAAGGTGAATTTGGTTGTAAAATGAAAAATCTTTATTTATTCTTGTAAATCAATTTCATCCCCTTCAAAATAATCCCCTCTCGATGAAATACACTTATGCCAACGATTTTTCCAATCCCCGAAACATGCCAAATAGTCCCCTTCCGGTATATCCATCAGCACCTTCTTCGATTCAGCTTTTATCTCCTCAATCGACTCGAAACGCGTTCCCCGGAGTGGTCTCTTGAGTTTTGGGAATAGCCAGAAGTCACACGGAGCCAAATCAGGCGAATACCGTGGTTGCGGAACGATATGCGTGGAATTTTTGGCGAAATGGTCACGAAGAACGAGTGCAGTGTGAGACGGTGCATTATCGTGATGCAAAAACCAAGAGTTGTTGGCCCATAATTCTGGACTTTTTAGACGAATTGCTTCACGTAAACGACGCATAACGCTCAAATAATATTCCTTATTAACAGTTTTATTAAAGCTACCGGATGGTTTGAAAAGGAACACGTAGAGTAAGGATAAGCTCCAGTGGTATCACAATGGCCCTGCGAAAGGTCTAAGTGTGTCTTTATGACAACTACCCCACCTACCTACCTACCTACAGTTTGGCCAGGTGGAAGGAATTCATAGTGCACCACACCACGAAAATCGAAAAAAAACTGTCATCATGACCTTTATTTTTGAACGACTTTGACGTGCTCTTTTCGGTCTGGTCTCGCCTTTAGCACGATATTCGCTTGATTGGTCGGTTGTTTCAGGGTCGTAAGCATAAATCCAAGTCTCATCTCCCGTAATGATGCATTTGAGCTTGTCCTGATAGTCTGAAAGCATTGTTTCACACACATCAACGCGACGACTTTTTCCAAGAAATTGAGAGTTTTCGGAACCAAACGAGATTTGACTTTTCGTAGGCCCAAATGGTCTTTCAAAATGGTTTTCACAGATCCTTCTGATAGTCCGATCATATCAGTAAGGTCTTTAACAGTCAACCGACGATTTTTGAGCACTGACTCCTTCATTTTATTGACGTGTTGGTCATCTGGTGACGTCCGGCGCGCTCCAAGTCATCGACACGTTCTCGAAGTTATTTGAAGTCTTTGTACCACTTATAAACATTTTTCTGCGACATGGTCGAATCACCAAATGCCTTCTACAACATGCTTAACGTTTCCGCAGCCGAAATTTCATTCCGCAAACAAAATTTGATGGCACTTCTCTGCTCAATCAAATCAGACATTGTAAAGATCGAAAAATGCACTCTTGGTCGTTTGGTAAATACAAGCGTAAATATATTACTGATAATGACATTCCCATGAAAGTTGGCCCAGATGTTATTAACAGTGCTGCCAACTCATGAAAAAATAACTAGAGCGACATTTTAATCCCGCGAAGTTTGCCAAATAAATCCACCTTACTTTTTGCCCACAGTGGTAAAGGAACAGTGTCTTACTATGTGAGCCGAGTGGGAAAAATGAGTTTTACCCGATGAGAGGGTCAAATGTAGCACGTTGATATTTCTAGATTAGTTTACTGTGCTAACAGGATATTATAGAAGCTTTATTTTATATATTTATATCTAGTATCATGAGCTGTTTACAGTATAGCCGATGTGCCATTACCTATATATGTATATACTTAGTCTTGCCATAAATTCTGTGACAAATTTTTTAAAGTATGAAAGGTGAAGTCCAAAATAAACAAGACTGAGCTAAATTAGAAATGACAGGAGCTTTGTTCTAATAAATTCGAACACCACGTTTCATCACCAGCTACAATGTTGTAGAGGAGTTTTCGTGTTTGCTCACCTCTTTAATGAGGTCTTTCGAATGCTGAATTCTGAGCAATTTTTGGTCCTCAGTTAACTTTTGAGGAATGAAACGTGCACAGACCTTTCGTAAGTCCAAATGATCAGTTCAAATGCGATAAATCAATTTTTGGGATAAATTCATTTTTGATAAATTTACGAAAAATTTCTGTGATTATTGATTTTAGGCGGGGCTTATGTTCATTGTCATTTATGTCCTCACAACCAACTCTGAAACCACTCATAAATTCTGACACGAGATAGACAATTATCGCCATACATTTTTTTAATCAATTCAAATGTTTCGGCAAACCGATTTTAAAACAAAATTTGATATTAGCTCTTTGTTCGAAACTCATTTTTGTACCGATAACACAAACATACTGACACTTGAGATGCAATAACTTCGCTTGCACTGAACCAAATGTCACCAAGCTTTCACTGGAAGTCAGTTAGGGATGCAACTTCCAACGCAATAACTCATTTAAAAGATGCACCATCAAAAACATGTGTATGACGCCAGTCTTGTTTGTTTTGAACTTCACCTCGTACTTGGCGTTAGCGAAATGAGATAAAACAACAGCGCAGAAGGCACGTCGGCGTATGGCATCACACAGCGAAACGATGATAGAGCTAATAGCGGGTTTGGCTTAATCATTTTCCGGAAAATGTGTAGTCAATCTCAGACCGCATAACCCTAGCATGCTTCTGTAGTAACGCCCATCGGCATGTTACCATCGTACAGTGCTACGAGCCGACAGACGACGCTGAGTGTGGTGCCAAAGACGAGTTCTACTTGTAATTAACTTAGAAAACCCCCAGACAGCATAACGAGAACGGCACTGCACTGGAAAACGGTCGGTCAAAGAATATTTGGAGAAGTTCGATGTTGCACGAGCTAGCAGATGCCGACATCACATGGGCAAAAACAATGTACGATGAAAAAGTCTTGTCGAGGCCTTATGATTTCGAGCGGTGAGAACAAAGAAAAAAATTATTGAATAACGAGTTCACTGATTTTGAAACTGATTTTAAACTGAACTTAAAGAAAGCCCCGAAGTTTAGTTCCAAAAAAGGGATGCCCCAATATTTCAACCGTTGACCGTGAACGTTGAATTTTAAGTCTCTGTCTGTCTCTGAAGTGGATTTTACAAATGGAAAAGGGATAGTTTTGGTTTTTGTTGTTATGTTCTTAAAAGATGCAAATTTCCTATTGCGTGCATTGAGATGTGATTGGGATATTTAATCTATATCTTTCGTCAAGTGTGTTTGTAGATCGATGGGAGGTCGCTTCCTTAACCTTTAATTATAATCTAACTTCATTGTTTGCTTTTGCGCCGCTATTCAGAGATACGTATACCACAAAATTTTTCTTCAGGAACTCTTAAGTTTGTTTAAAACTTGAATACCCCTCTATTATATGAAATCCGATCATTGCTACTAGAACAGAAGTGGTGTAACATAAGTTCATTCCCTTTCCACTCCAACCGAAACATTTTGAGGAGTCTTTTCTTTCTTACAGTTCACTCTGTCTAACTTGGGACCAGAATCAACAACAAAAACGGGCTCACCTTGTAGATCAATAACTCTTGCTAACAGTTGTTACTTTGGGCACAGTACGCAATTGAGAAGTAGAGCTCTCTCTCGAAGGACGCAGAGCAGATAGGGATCCTTATAAAGAAAAATTTGTCTGAAATTTAATTCTATTTTGTTTTATTTAAACATTCCCGGTAGATTCTGATCATAGGTATGATACATACAAACGCTAAAACAAATATGAAAAAAAAAATCAAAATAAAATATTTTCAAGAGGCGGAAAAGCGTATAATATATTACTTTTACCCGGTAAAAAATGCCTCTCATAAGCCCTCAATATTTTAGACGATTTTAACAGTTCTAACCGCTGTAGCCGAATGGGTTGGCACGCGGCTTCCATAGCGAAGTGCGCTGGTTTGAATTTCCGTGTATGAAACAATAAATTATAGAAAAAGGCAATGGCAAACCTCAGAGTGTACTCCTGCCATGAAAAGGTCCTCATCAAAAATCCTTAAAACTGTCCCTCCATTTGTGAGACATCAAGACGCATCCAACAAATAGGAGGGGGAGCTCGGCCAAACACCCAAAAAGGGTGTAAGCGCCAATTATACCTATATGTATATGTATGTAGAAGAAGTTTCATGTAATATTAAAAAAATTATTATTATTTTTTAATTTTAATTGTCTTTTATTAAACAAAAATTGTTTTTATAGTTTTGAAATTATTTTTATACATAAAAATATATTTGTAGCAAATTTTTGACTACAACTACTTCCATATGCCAAGCGTCGAAATGAAATGGAGTGTGCAAATTATATTTGATTTGAAGGGATGCATTATAGCAGAGGTCTTTTTGTATCACAGAATTTTATATTTATAAAACTTCCCGTCATTGAAGCTTCTTATTTCAAATTATATCACGTTCAAGTTCCTAGTTAATCGATATTTAGATTTTTGTCGGGTTCGGTGTCCTTTGCGACGTGATCTTTGAACTTTTCTCCGCCATACGTACATCTCGCTCCTGTAAATAAATCAGTATGACCATGGCTTTCGTTCGCAAAAATATTTGCACTGACAGTTTGAGTGATTTTGAAGATGAATCAAACTTACTGAAAATAACGGCGAGAAAAAAGATTCACTAGAACCCGCTAAACAAAGCTTAAAGTAACAAATCAAAATTGGATGTAGTGATGATGGTTTTTTTTTTTCGATATTATGCAATTGTGCACCTCATTGGGCCCGTGAAGGACAAATTGTTAATTAGCATCGTTACTTTTACGTTTTTGCCTAAACTCCCTGAAAGGGAAAGGACGGAAGTTATTACTCAAGTATTGCATATCAATGTTAGGCCTACTCGCCTTTTTCGCCAGGTCACCACTTCCCTGTGTTTGTTGAGATGAAAAAGGACAAAAAATTTGCGTATATTGGAGCTGTGAAAGAGGGAACCATATGAGTACTCAGTACAGTCGCCTAGTTCGCAGCATCAAGAAATTGACATCTTGCCCTTTTAATGCAGACTCCTCCTCAGGAAATATATTATTCAAGGGATCGATGAAACTCTTTATTAATTTCAACCTAAGTTTACAACTAATTTAGGAAGTGCTTAATTTCTCTGGCATTGTAGCTAAAAAAAAAATTAGTTTTATCAGTCGATCCCTCGAGGTCTTTGCCTACGCTCGTAGCTGCTTTCGTAACTATTTTATTTATTTAATTTAATTTGTAAAAAATAGCAATAAATTATTATTTTACAATATAAGGGCGCTAGCTGCCAGGGCTTACGGCTCAACATATAATATAATATTATGTCTAGGAAATTTCACGGTTCGTAACCATTTATCCAACAGAACTGGTTTGGCGGTGGTGTTTTTGGAATAAGTTTCTTTGTTTTTTGACGTGATAACGTCTTATAATTCGATTTAGCCGGCTGCACGCACGAAACAATGTGTCGTTACCTTGCTCATTAGTGTTACCTTGCTTATTTATCGTTACCTTGCTCATTTGTCGTTACCTTGCTCATTGCCGTTACCTTGCTCATTTGTCGTTACCTTGCTTATTGTCGTTGCCTTGAATGAACTGCAAGCGAGAGCGCGGAACGAACGACAAAGAGCACAATCGGCCCCCGTGTTCGGCAACGTTCGACATCTGGCTCTGTCCTACTTGAGTGAGCATATATATGTATGTATATGCGCATTTGTATATAAATTCACATACTTGTTTCTCATATGCCTTCTTCCTGTGTGCATGGTAATGAACCATTTCTCTGTTGAGAATAGGACGATGATAGATAAAATAGGAAATAAAAGGGAGTGTTTCAAGTGTAATGTGTCTTAAGAAAGTCAAATCGATGATGATGCCTCTAAGTGTTGTTGACTTATTAACGTCTGATGCACAATCGAAATTGAACATATCTTTCATGAATTTGATAAATGTTTCGTCATTGTGTAAATGTAACTTGACCTATTCCATTGCAATTCCATTTACCTCCTCCTCTATATCCATACAAAATATCTATCAATCAAATAAAATTAAAATTTTGTTTTGAAAATTGCAACCATTCCATCAATATTTTCTTATGACGTTGTCATGTTAAACTATCGTCAGTAAACCGACTTTACAGACAACCTCTTTTTTTCTTGTTTTTTTTTTTCTTTTTTGTCGGGACAAACTAGCAAGTGCAGCACCCAGACAAAGGTTCTCTTTTTAATTTTCTTTAAATCTACTCGACCTCCGAAGAAATCTGAGGCCTTGGGAAGTCAAGGTGGTCAAGGTGGTCGCTTCTAAACACATCACTGTCCGTCTTCAGCCTCTTTCAGCCTGCCAAGCTCGCTTGTGAGTTGAAGTGTTCACCGTGGCTTTGATGGCTGTAGAAGGGTGTGGTGACTCCAGCTAAAGAGCCAGAGATCTCGATAACTACGTTTCTCGGGACCCATGGATTTACAGTACCCAATTACTCTTACTCGGCCGCCGTAGCCGAATGGGTTGGTGCGTGACTACCATTCGGAATTCACAGAGAGAACGTCGGTTCGAATCTCGGTGAAACATCAAAATTAAAAAAAACATTTTTCTAATAGCGATCGCGCCTAGGCAGGCAACGGCAAACCTCCGAGTGTATTTCTGCCATGAAAAAGCTCCTCATAAAAATATCTGCCGTTCGGAGTCGGCTTAAAACTGTAGGTTCCTCCATTTGTGGAACAACATCAAGACGCACACCACAAATAGGAGGGGGAGCTCGACCAAACGCTCAAAGTGGGGTACGCTCCAATTATATATATATATATGCTATATATATATATATTGCTATATATATAATTACTCTTGAAAAGGGTTTGCTGTTGCTGCAGACACATCTGTTTTCCACAAAAAAGTTCATCGCTTCTTGAATAGCATACGAGTACACCTCCGCTTGAAACACATATGCGTGCATTCCAAGAGCAAAATATAGTTTTGATTGCCATAAGTTAAAATTATTTATAAAAATCTAAATTATATTTTTTGGATCATTTTAGCGGTTTCGGCTGTCTAGCGTAAGTGCACTAGCCTGCCATCCCAGAGGTTGTGGGTTCGAATCCCACGTGAAGCACTGTCCACGCACTTTTCCAAATTTACCTACTTTCCCTCTCTCTAATAATTTTCCATTTCAAAACCATTTCCAAAACTCACTTTTCAAACCCAAACTTATCTTTTCGATCGTCACTCCCGCACAATAGTCAGTGCATTATTTGATTTGTGGCTGGTAAAATAAGCAAAAGGAGACACACCAAAATTTAGCGAAGTCCTTAATCATCGGTGCGATCCTTCTGGCAGAAAAATGTGAAACACAGATGGCAGTAAGAAGGAGTTGTTTCTGAGCAACGACAGGTGGGCATATTTCCACTATTTAGGACTGATAGCGGCAGGCTAATGAGCTACCCTGTCAGAAATTAAAATATAATAACGAAACCAACGCAAGACTGAGTCTTGTCGAGGTCCTATGCTCCCGAGAGGAGTGAACAAGGAAAATAAGGCAAACATTTTACTTAGGCAAATATATGTAGTTTTAGATTCAAAGAGTTTCAACTTCAAGGCTTGATTGAACAAGCCAGAACAAGGTGTTGAGATGGGCTTGTCGAAACCAAGCAAGTGTTGAATATCTTTCAAACAGTATCCAATAAAGTTTTCGGAGTGAACAAAGCCAATTCTTCTTTGCATATGCACTAATAGCAGGTTGTTTATTAATTGTACTAAATATTCGATTATTTGCAATGCATAGTAATTACAAAAGTAATTCTTAACATAAAACATAAATATAAAAAATTATATGTAATACTTAACAGATGTTAAATAAATTAACAATCGAGTTGAAGTAGAACTCAAACTCTGTGATGTTTTTACGCAAATGACTTTTGGAACGCTTACTCTTGACTTCTGAAAAGCCGCATCCATAGCCTCTAATTTATCCTTTTTTCATTGTTAGAAAGGAAATTAAAAGAGTGAGTGATGATGATGGTGGCTCAATAGTGGCGCCGAGTGCACATGCGCGGCATGCAAATGAGCATGAGGCGCTACAATTTTGGCCACATGAGCATGAGGAAAGGCATAACCAACCGACACATGATGTGTGGTGGTTTTGGGTCCGGGAATGGCGCGGTATGTGGGAGCAACAAAAGGTGCAGGTTCCAATACTGGAGCAGACAAAACTGGTACTGGTACGGGCAGAGGAGCGGGCAGCACATGATGATGATGATGCACTACTGGAGCGGGCAAAAGAGGAGCTGGCAGAATAGCCGCAGGAGCTGGAGCTGGAAAGAAGGGTGCGGGAGCAGGAAAGATGGGTGCGGGAGCGGGAATGATGGGAGCGGGAGCGGGAAAGATGGGAGCAGGAGCTGGTAAGATGGGAGCAGGTGCGGGTAGCAGTTGTGCTGGGGCCGGGAGGTATTGGGCGGGTGCTGGCAACAGAGGTGCTGGTGCTGCGGCATGTAGATGAGGTGCTGGCAGCCAGGGCTCAGGAACAGGTGCTGCAGCATGGAAGTGTGTAGGCGGCAATACAGGTGGTGCAAAATCGAAATGTTCGGGTATGGCTGAGTGCAGTGCAAAAGGATGAGACGGCTTAGCGACAGCCAAGGCAGCCATGGCTAGCAAAGCGAAAGCCTGAAATCCAAAAAAAAAAAGAAATCCATCATCTAGAATTATTTTTATATTTACTATTTATGTATAAACTATACTTACAAATTTCATAAGCGCCATTTTACTTAATTTTTGTCAGAGTTTAACGTTTACTAGATTTTTTCCAACAACCCCACTTGACTATGCAAATGTCACCGTGCTAATGAATTATTAATATTTGATGCGTCAATTTATATGAAAATATTCACATTCCTCACAATGACTCAAGTAGCCATTGGACATTTCACTTTCAGTCCGAAGTGTGCTTTTGTTGCCACTGCGACGCCTATCACCAATAAGCGACTGTGGGTGTCCATTTTTGGTGGTCAATTGGGTGGGTCAGTACTCAACCACGCTTTAATAAGTATGCAGTTCGAAAGAAAGGCTGCATAGGTTTGTGCGCTTAATAATTTGGCTAATTTATTTCCTTAACGTAAACTTGCTTTAATTGGTGGCTTGGCGTATGTAGTAACAAGTGTCGTTTTTATAGTAAGGTAGTTATGTCACTGGCCTTATAGGTTCATAGTTTTGTGCACACATAGTTTATAAGTGCTAAGCATAAGCGATGGTGCATTGTCATTACGAAACGCGGTGCAATTATGTCAATGTTAGTGGGTGACATGAACGAATATTTTGCTAACAAAACTGATCTTATTACATTGGGCGACACTAAAAGTTAAGGCGAAATAATTTCATAAGCACACAAAGCTATAGATTTTATGAAGTAATACAGCATACTCCGTTTTTTATAATCTATTAATTATATTCTAGTGGACTATAAAGTTTCAAAGCACTACATTTTGAATAGATAGATTGTTCTAAATACTTATACTTACTATATGATTTAATATGGATATAAATCAAAATCGGATATTGCTAGCTATGAAATAAATATAGTATTCGTGTTTATATTCTAATTTCGTGTCTCTTGCTGTTAAAAAAACATTTAAAAATACTTGAACTTTCCTCCAATGAAGTAAAGTATACGCAGTGTCATGCCAAAAAGTATACTAAACGAAATATGGGACACTGAACAAACAATTTTTGTTTTTGTAATAAAATAACAGAGGTTAAATCTTTTTACCTTTCGGCATGAGGAAAAGAACAAAAATAAGGATAAGGCATATTAAACGATTTATTGCAGCCTTTATTGCAAAAATTTAATAATATTTAATAGCTTGTATGCCCTCCGGTATTTATTGTAACTAATACTATTTGACATGGCGTCGAATTTACGAGCGGTTGAAAGACACTAGGTATGAATGATTTTTGCCGATTCCTATAGAATCCGTTTTGTCCGTTTTCGTCCGCTTTTATAAACTTCATTGCTAAGAATGCTCCAGTCGCCTTCCATTTGATTAACATTTCTACTAACTGCGGGCCACTTCAGCACAGGAATATTTTCCGTACGCTCAGTGCTGTGATTTTAGCATTCTCCTTTTGGTATGTTCAAGACTCACTGTGAAATTCTTCGTCGAAATTCAATAAAACGTTGTCCAAGACCTCTTGTAACTTTCTGCGTTCATCTTATGTGAAATTAAACAAGCAGCTAAAACACTCCAGGTAATAAGAGGTGGCTCTCTGGAGTTTCGGAGTGACGCGTTTGTCGTAGCTCGTGAATATCTCTCCATTACTTCTTATGATTATACCTTCTGCTCAAATATGAAGGAGACGTTATCAATAAAACGGTCCGCGGATGACATATGGCAAAAATAAATTTTTTGTTTTTTGGTAGGACTGTTATAAGCTTACATGGCAAATTTCAGCGTAATATGTCACATAGTTTGTTTTCTGTGCTACTGTAAACAAGTCAAGCTCAAGTGTGTTCTTCGAATTTAACGATGAAAATTCAAGTTGAACAAAGAATTTGTTTGAAATTTTGTTATTCCAACAAAATTTCGGCTTCAGACGCCTTAAAAATGTTGCAGACAACCTATGGGGACTCTGCTCTATCGCATCCACGTGTTTTCCAGTGTTCAAAGAGTTTTCCAAATCGTTCAAAGAGGGCCGTACATCGGTTGAAAACTTGCCTCATGAACGTCGTCCAGCAACATCAGTAAACGACGAAAACATCGGAAAAGTAAAGGAAATTGTGCTTGAAAATCGCACAAACCGCAAAATCGGTTAACGCTGAATATTGTTTAGACGTTTTAAAGCGTTTGCGCGAGAACATTCGTCTTAACACGTTGGCTGCCACGTCGCACGTTTTCATGCGACACCTAAATGTTACCCTGAGGCCACGTCGTACAATTTCATGCGACATGTAAATGTTACGCTGAGGCCACGTTACACATTTTTCAACATTTTAATATGGAATTTTATATAGAATAGGGTTCTCTGGCCTGTGGTGAACATTTTGGTGTATTTCCCATGGCCGTTGTGTATTTTGAATGGTATTTTTTTGGATAATAAAAAAGTTGTAAATTAAAATGTGTCTTTTTATTAATTCTTTTAAAAATTAATTCATTTATGAACAAAACAAATATGAAAATATATATGTATGTAAATTCAAATGTAAATCAGTAGAAAAACAATATTTAGGAAAACATTCTACACATAGTTGCGGTTTATTGGGCAGTAGGTGGTGGTCCTTTTCAAGCTCTTTCGGGCTGTTACTCTATAAGCAGATTTTTTTGACATGGCATAACACAATACACAAGCACGCCTTATTGTTTTTCCGTTGTCGTCCTTTCTTTTTTGTATAAAATGTTTTCCTTTCGTTATGGGTTCTGGAGACATGAAGTCCAACAAAGTCTTTGAAGTCTCCTGCCGGAACTTGGTTATTGAATTTTGTTTGTTTGTAGCCTTTTTATATATTATAAAGGCATTTATGATATTCCTAGTAACAGTTCAAAAGCCACTTTGCGGTACCACTTAACGCCTCTTTTGAGAGTGGTGGATGTCGGTCACTTGATCGGATATATCAACACCTAAATTGGCTTTGTTGTAATCAATAACAGCAAGAGGTTTTTCAAAAGTTCGTTGCCTTCGCTTCCTGGTGGAAAACTAAGTAAAATAAAAATATCAAATACAACTCAAAAACTACAAAAAATTACTGTCGCACATTTTCGTGCAACGTGGCCCCACAACATGCTTTATGATCTCCCAGCCCATGTCGCTTGAAAATGTGCGACACAAAAAAACCATTAAAACTGCAAAATTAGCGACCAAAATAAAGTCGCGAGTAGTCAAAACTTATTTTTAGGCACTAAGAAACAAAAAAGAACATAAATAAGTTGTTGGCCTCAGGTGACCAAAATTGTTAAATGACACTGCTACTGAATGATCAAAATTCTAAAAAGGCTTTGGCAGTCAACGTGTTAAAAGGAAGGAATTGTGGGACAACAAGTCATGGTTCTTGCATCACGATAATGCACCAGCTCACACATCACGTCTTGTTCGCGATTATTTGAACAAAAATAATGTTAATATCGTTCCGCAAGCACCGTATTCGCCTGATATGGCTCCATGTGACTTTTTCCTGTTTCCCAAGCTCAAGTTGCCGCTCCCTGGAAAATATTTTGAGACAATTGAAGTCATAAAAGTGAATTCGAAGAACACACTCGAGCTTGACTTGTTTACAGTAGCACAGAAAACAAACTATGTGACATATCACGCTGAAATTTACCATGTAAGCTTATAACAGTCCTACCAAAAAACAAAAAATTTATTTTTGCCATATGTCATCCGCGGACCGTTTTATTGATAACGTCTCGTTCATATTTGAGCAGAAGGTAGTCGAATTCAAGTCCAACTTTTTGTGCCGTAGTATAAGCATCGGTTAGGTAGTCTATTTTGATATTTCAAACTTGAATATACACTCAGAATTTGCCGTATTTTTCTCTTCGTAACATTGAAAGAAAGTGCACATCTAATTTGGACTTCTAGCGATTTTATTGACAGCCAGTCGTCAATCGTAAGCCTCGGACCAGTTTTTTGAATTTTTCGATATCCAGCAGGATTTTTTAAAAAGTTGTGGATGGTATTTTTATTTTGATTTACTTTGAGCGTTATTTTGCGGAAACCCCCGTCTCACTATAAACTAGAATACTAGCCTGCTCCTCAGTAGATAGCTGCGTTCCTCTTGGCCTAGTGTCCTTAAAAACTTATTTTCCCCGCACGAAAATTATTTATTCGGTAATGGAAACTACTCAACTTACCTTAAGGAATCATTTCATTTATGAAATGTACATATAAAACAATTGCACGCAATTGCCACACCAAGCAGTTAAATCTTAACGAAATTACTTGTCCCTTATAACCATTTCTTTCAAGAAACTCAAACATCAAGCAACGTTCAAACAGAAGGATACGTGAAGCAAAGTGCAAAATAATTTAAAACTACCGACAGTTTTTTTTATGTTTTTTTCCGGATGAGGGAGGTGAAAATTCTTAATGTATCATTAAAGCTGCCATCGCATCAATGCTATGTCCGGATACTAAAAAGTTCCCTCTCTATTTGGAAACGTCGCCGGCCCTGAAAACGCTTTCGCATAACTTCAGAGTGGCGTTCCATCTTCTTCATTACAAAGGTCTACGCCTTCGTACCTGTCTAGGTCCAGTTTTTTTATCCTAAGAATTTTTTCTTCGAAACCACTGATGTTTGACTGATGAAACTACCGCTAGTTCGTGGATACATTTATTTAAAATATAAAGGTTAGATTAGGATGGACTTGGTTGGTCCTCTAGATCGCACATAGACCAGAAATTGATCCATGGTGATCCAAGTTTATTTTATATTTTTTCTTTAATACACAGTTTGGATGCCACACTTTCTAAAGAATGATGCAGATCCTAAGCAGTTTATTCATATTTTGCTATATGCAGTGCAGTGGCATTGTAGGTGTTCCAGTGTTCGTCTCGCGTTGACTTCGTTACATATTGTGCATTGTATGTTCGGTACCAGCTTTAGTTTGGCAGCGTACGATGGAATGATGCAGTGTCCTGTCAGTATATCCAGTACAAGCTTACACTCTTTCCTAGGAAGAGTTAAAATACCATAGGTATATATAGCGTAGTGTGATTTGCGCGATCCTGCGTTTGCTGGTTCTTTCGCATCTTCAATTCGCTGAATCTACATATATCACGTCGCACATAGGTAGATTTAAGCTATTTAGGCGGCCATAATTGGATTTCAGAAAGTTGTCACAACTACAAAAAAAAAGCACTCCCACAACTTGAAAATAGACCGAAGAACAATAATTCAACCTCCTACGGTCAATCCCATACTTTGCATTAGCTGTCAGTTAATCAAAACATAGCTATTTCTGAAACGCACGTTATCGTTTTTGTTTAACCGCTGGAAAATCATATGTTGTAACGTGAATATTTACGGATTTAAGTTACCGAGCTGAGTAATCGTGATGGATTATGATATTTCAGGTGAATATTATCATTTGTTAATGATGTTTGCCATTTTAATAGTTATAAATGGATAAGTAGCGCCTATTTCATTTAGGGTATAATTTATATATGTTTTTTTGTGTTTTTTGGTTTTGAAAACCCGGTTTGGTATATTTCCAAGTCCGTCCAAGTGAAAGTTAGTGTTGAACATGATACCTGGTGTAATTAGCTCGCCACGTGCATAAAAGTTAGCTGCAGATACTTGCAGATAGAGGGTCATATAAAGGGTTAGATACACGCTTGTCTAAAGTCAATATAAAAAATATTGCATTTGTTTTGATTCCTAAGCCAATTTTGCTTATCTTAGGTATTGCCAGCTCATCAGGCACTAGACAAGTAACTCGTCAATATCTCTACAATCAAATGAAAGGGCAGAATTTGACATCTTTGGAGGAAAAATTAGATTTCTTAGAAGATAACCTGCTGTCTTGTCATGCATATTCAGCTGAATATGTGCAAACATTTAGGAAAAGCTTTTCTTATTTTAAAGCACAGCTTAAGGAAAAGTGGACTAAAGCCTGAAGAAAGGAGGACGCTTTTCTAAAAGCTAACCAGTCTTGGTTAAATGGAACAATCGAAATTCCAAATAAGTCTCATTTTCGCCCTGGCCGCCCATTGAAATCATTCGAAAAGTGTAGTGAGCGAAGTAAACGTAGGAAAACGGAAGAAGTCCGTTCCATGGTAGAAGATACAGTTATTATACATGCTGCGCAATCCACTCTAATAGCAAAAGGGCAGAGGGACGCCTCGCGAATTCTGAAAGAAATCGCAGAATCACCATCACGCGCAGCAAAATACAAAAGTGCATACAAAGAATCAACAAGCCCGGGGAGAGGTGATATATTGACACCACATGCAGCCTTAGCTATTTTTGTAGAAGCAGACTTAACAAGAGAGCAATATGAAATAATTCGTAATACAAACCTTTATCTTTATCCCTGTTACGATCGCTTATTAGAAGCTAAAAAAGAATGGAACCAAACGCAAACATGGGTAACTAGTTCTTACGCAGAAACTGACTTGCAAATCCTCATCGATAAGACAATTATGCGCTTATCAATGTATTTAGAGGAGGTGCTCCTCACTCTAAGCGAGGACGAAAGAAATTCTCTTACAATAATATGCAAGTGGGGATGCGATGATTCAATAAACAAAAAATTGAGGATACTTCTGGTTCGGATGCCAACATTTTTCTTAGCTCTTTTGTGCCACTACAAATCACCTGTGGAAACGAAAACAGAAAAATTCTTTGGCAAAGCCCCTCTCCGTCATCTCCTAGATTCTGTAGACCGATAAGATTTAGGTTTATCAAAGAAAGAATAGACGTCACGAAAGAAGAAATAAATTTTGTTGAATCTTCAGTAAACAACTTAGTTGCGTCTGAAATAGAGCTGCAAGGAAATAAATTTGTTTTCCGGCATATTTTTAAGATGACGATGATTGATGGTAAGGTTTGCAGTGCTGCCACCGATACCAGATCCACTAGCCAATGTTATTTGTGTAAAGCAACATCGAAAGACTTTAACAATCTAGACAAAAAGAATGAAGTGAGCCTAGGTTCCCTTTATTTTGGACTATCCGTTCTGCACGCTAGAATAAGATTATTCGAAAGTATTTTGCATTTGGCTTACAAATTGCCAGTGAAAAAGTATAGAGCAAAAAGAACAGCTGAGGAAGAATTGTTGGAAAAAACCACAAAAGAAACCATTCAAAAAAGATTTCGGGATGAGTTAGGCTTACTTATAGACATGCCCAAAGCAAATTATGGTAGCACCAATGATGGCAATACAAGCCGGCGATTTTTCGAAAACCCAAAATTGCAGATATCACAGGTGTTGATTATAATTTCATTTACATACTTAAAATAATACTGGAAGCCATATCTAGTGGCTATGAAATTGATTCTGCTAAATATGATGAATATGCATTGGATACCGCTAAATTATATATAAAGCTTTACGCGTGGCATCCGATGACACCCACAATGCACAAAGTACTAGTCCATGGCTCTGCTATAATTGAAAACTCATTATTACCAATAGGACAACTGTCAGAGGAGGCTCAAGAGGCGCGCAACAAGCACTTCCGGATGCATCGAGCAAACTATGCACGGAAGTTTTCTCGAGAAGAGAGCAATCGCGACATATACCACCGATTGTTGTTAAGCTCAGACCCCTTTTTGAGCAGTATTTCAGTTCATCGCAGAAGAAAGAAAAAAGAATCAAAGTCGTTTAGCCCAGACACAATTAAGCTGCTCGTACCCTTTAAATATGTGGACAAACATGCGACAGAACACCTTAATTCAGAAGGCGAAAACTAATAAATTAATCAATTTCTGTATATACCTACATATCTATTGTGCTTTTGGTGTATTTTTAACAAATATATCTATAAATATTTTTCTATTATATATAAAACAATTTTTTCAAAATCGATTAAGGTAACTTTTATGCAAATACTAGTGAAATATGGGCTCCATTTTTACTTTGGGAAAGGTCAAGATTTGTTGTATAAAGTCAATGTGTAGTCCACAATAAGATACAAACAAGTGATGACAGTTCTTGTCATACTACAAGAAAAGGAGCTTTACTGCTAAGGTATTTTTCAGTGTTACACAGTGTAATACATAAACTTTTTTAATTAACCCAATTAGTAAAACAAATTATTATACATTTTTAGTTATTAAACAGTTTTAAGACGATATATGCAGTCAAATATTTTTGGCCGCCTAAATCTTCAAAATCTACCTATGTGCGTCGTTCTTTGCCGAGAGGTGGTTGTATACCGGTCGTGCTAGCTACAGGAAGATTAGCGCCTGCTTTTGGCTAGTATACCCACTTTCTCGTTTCCTTTAATTTTTTTTGCATCCGGAACCCGGTAGATGGGGGCTGTTGTCTCAGTTTCTAGCTCATCCATCCCATTCCAGCGTTATCGTACGGAGTGTGAGTTTGTTATTACAGCTGGCTGCTTGGCTGTCAATGTAAATGTTTGTTTGAGAGGTCGGAGGATTGTTCTCTATGGCTAAATCTGCAGCTTTTGTTGCCGCGTAGATCTCAGCTTGGAACATACTGCGGCTCCAACCCCCCTCTCCCGCTTTGCAACCGTCTGTGTACTCGTATGTGTTAAAAGTGTGGTACGTTAAAAGTTGCCCCTTCCGCCATCCGTCCTTTTCCAATACTACCTTGGTTCTCTGTTGAAGTTAGCTTGAGGAATAACGTAGTCCGATTTAGCGTTTAAACCTCTGCACATTCGGTTGTGGGCATAAGGTTTTGGAGTTAGTTCTACTGTTGTCAACAGCCTAAGTGCAGACTTCTTCGTAGTAAAATAGTCGCTAATTAGGATTACCACAATAAAAACAGTCCACCACTTCAACAACCATTATATTACGCAAATTTTTCCCATCTGAACATTCTTATATGCTATTATTCTTGGCTTTGAGCGACTCAACATATCATAACGGTAGCAGACTTAATACTTAAGAAGCACGTAAAGGCAGTAATGTTAAATAACAGTTCGACTCTGAGGACCCCAGTAAAAATATCAGTTTGAATTAAATGACCAATTTTGCCGATAATGTCATCCCGTTTTGATGTGGAACGGCGAGCTCGCATCGCACACTTTTCGGTATGGTTAAAGGTTAAGCTTCGCTGTTATTTAAAGACTTTTTTGCGGAAAAATAATGAAGGAATTAAAAATGTGAGAATGTCAACCCTTGGCACAGTTCGAGAGTCTCAAACAACTGTCTGGCCTAGACGTCAGCAACCTGATGAGGTTCTTAATCCGCACAGACTGGATAAAGTCAGGCTGTAATTAGCCATTAAAGAAGCTGTTAGCATGGATGTGGCAACAAAATGATGTGGAAGCGCTAGTTGGATTCTTGATCAATCACCACTTTTACTACTATCAATAGGACAACAGTGATACAACTTTTCTTTCTTTTTTGAAAACTATGGTTATATGAAAGTTGGGCGTACTTGTTGACCGATTTCACCTAGCAATCAAAAGCACGATCTTTACTTCTTTACTAATTTCAGCACTGAAATGAAAACACCCTAATAACTTTTTTTTTTTAATTTAAGTGCATTTATTTTTTATTTTAACAAATTAGTCAGTACAATCTTCAGCAACTTGCAAGCAAAGGCGACAAGCTTCGTGTTTCCATTACTTGCTACGTTCAGCAACTATCTACCAAGCATATTGAGCTGGGGCAGCGAAAGGCGCGGCATAGTGCGCAGCAAATGGTGCTGCAGCAAGAGGAGCGGGCGCAGCGGCCAAGGGAGCAGGCAAAGCAGCCAGAGGTGCGGGCGCAGCAGCCAAGGGAGCGGGCAAAGCAGCCAGAGGAGCTGGTAAAGCAGCCAATGGTGCGGGCGCGGCGAAAGCAGCTGGCGCAGCGTATTTAGCTAAAGCTGGAACAGCTAATGGAGCGCTCAGTGGAGCAGCAGCAGCATAGGCAGCGGGTACACCGGACACATAGCGGCTAGCGAAGGGACCAGAATATTGGAATGGTGTTGTGGTGTACGATGAGAGTGTGCCATCATAGTTGTTGCGTACGTCGATTTGACTACTGCCACCAGCGGCGTACAATGGTGCATTGGCGTAGGCAGCGACAGCCAGAGGAGCAGCGGCTAGTGGTGCTACATGGGCTGACACGCAAGCGACGAGAGCGGCAAGAACGAAAGTCACCTAAAAATGTATAATAAATGAAATGTTAGAAAATACATTTTACAATTTGAATGCAATTTTTGAAAAGAAAATAAACTTACGAATTTGAACATTTTGCTTTTGTTTAGGATTTGTGCTGGTAGTTGACAGTAGGAAGTGTGGTGTTTGTATGCTTCCTTTGCCAAACGCAACCACCTTTTATACGAAAAATACTAAGTGTTTGGTAATTGTTAAGTAAAAAGTAGTTATTGTAAATTAGTCACCCGAAAATTCATACAAATTCGATTGATGGTGTTAAATAAAAACAATGAATGCGTCGAAAGACCTCACCTAATTTACATAGTCCAACTTACGGCGCGTGCATATCAAACTATGTTTGCTGCAGCAGCTAAAAGAAATGTATAAAATTGAGAATGCAATCGATAAGTGATTGGCATGAAACGTGAAATGGTAACTGAAGTAGTCATATTGAAAATTGACTATTTGTTTTTTTTGTAGGCGGTTTTCGCAACCAATTCAGAGTAGCGTTTACCCTTGATTCGTTTTTTATTTGCTTTTAGTATACAAACTCATAGGTATATTTATAAACATTCAGCTCTTCATTGGGTTTGAAAGTCTGTTTTAGTGCATGTGCATGTATTTATTGGTGTTCACTAGAGGAAGTGAGATTATTTGTTTGATATGCTAGCGACGAAAAAATGCGAAAATAAGACGAAATAAAGAAGTAACGATTAGACTGTGGCTTTGCTTTTATTTTTGCTTTTTGCTCCTTTTTTATGCGTGATGTTATTTGAGGCGCATGTGTTTGTATATCCACTTGATTTTAAAGAAATATTTTATATGAATTTTTATTTTCCCAACAGTTATTAGTTGTAAGTTCTATTAAAATAAGTCAAACTAGTAAGAAAAAGCTATTTATTTCGGACTGAACTTTATGTAATCGCGCACATTGCAATACAATTGAATTTAAGCCAAACAAACTCATAGACAATGAGACTTTTGTGTCGCTTCTAACATCGGATAGATTTGCGAAAAATTTGTCTTGACATATAAGTATGCCGGACCTAAATGAGGTAGGGAGTAATGCGGTTACTAAGCCTGGGCGGCTTTTATTAAGTCATTATCGAGATACATACATATACCACAAAGTGGGCGTGGCATCACCCATTTCTAACAATTTTAGTTGTGTCACATTTATTTTCTTGGGCTTATAAATCGTAACGATTTGCATAATTTTGTTCCATTTATACGAAGGCTGCTACCTATATTTCTGGCCTTGGGCACTTCTAGTGATGTCAGGCTCTATTTGTCGTTTTCATTGGAATTTATTTTTTGGTTTTTTTACCATAAACGCAGTTAGAATGTTTTGTGGATGATAAAACATATTACAGGGTGGGCCATATAGCGTTTGTTTTTGAACCACCTATTTTTTTGAGAATGGTAACACAAATGACATGTCGAATGTGTTCATAATTTATTTAAAAGTTTGACATTTACGAAATGGGACGCTATACGCTTGAACAAAATTGGGAAATATTGAAAACCTATTTCCAAAGTGGAGAGTGTACTTCTTCTCGTCTGATTTTCCCATCGGTGGCTACGTCAATAAGCAAAATTGTCGGATTTGGGGCTCAGAAAATTCACACGTTACTGAGAGGAGCAAAGTTTTTGGTCTGGCAGCGTCATCGGGCCATTTTTTTTCGAAAATGAGCGAGGAGCCGCGGTTACAGTAAATGGCGAGCGTTACCGTGACATGCTCAACGAGTTTTTGTTTCCAAAAATTGAAGAGGATGACATGGACGACATTTGGTTTCAACAGGACGGTGCAACTTGTCACACTGCCAAAGCTACATTCGAACTTTTGGCTACCGTTTTTAATTCCGATATCAATTGGCCGCCTCGGAGCTGTAATTTAAGTCCGTTGGACTATTTTTTGTGGGGAGCCGTTAAAGACAAATGCTATGCGAACCATTCAGAGACGATTGATGCTTTAAAACACGAAATCGAAGTTTCCATTCATGAAATTGGGTTAAAATTGGGTTGATCGAATGGCCTACTGTACAGCAAGTACTGGCAATCTTTTGAACGATATTATTTTTCATTCCTAAACGGCAATGTTCAATCTACAAAATAAACAAAAAGGTTAACAAAATATTGATTACCTATTGTTTTTTATAGCCTATTCAAAAAGCAAATTTTACATGGCCCACCCTATAGGTTTGACGTGATTAAACAAAGTGCTTCGAAATTTGCGCCAAAGGAATGCAAAAGTGTATTAGCTCATTTATTTATTTTGAAACATTAAAAGCGTTTTTAAGCACCACTTTCATTTTTCTATTATTAGTTCAGAAATGTAATAGCAACCCTCGTAACCGAGATGTATTGTTATTTTTTTTCTTTTTTGGAAATTGCCATTATATGGGCGGTGGGTGTTATTATTGACCGATTTCGCTCATTTTCATCAGACGGACGGTGAAGACCTGTCATATCTCTGAGCATTTTGGTTTGAAATGTGAATGAAATATGAACAAAATTATTATACCGTTGCGTACAAGTACGCGTGAATATAAAAACGGAGTATGACAGCCACATCCTATAACGAATCCATTGCAGTAGAAACAGGCTATCCCCAAGGAGTGCGCAAAAAGGAGATATTCCCGCTAATCCAGAAGCAGACCGTTTCCAGATGAATTAACACAGATACCTGCAAAATAACCTAATAAACGTGGCCCAATTTCAACAAATCTAGAACTGGCGAATTGTTAAGAAAGTCACGGGCAGACATTTTCAAAATTACGTCAATAATAACCGGCCACTGGCCTTTGGGAGACCATCCCAGGAAGATGGGGTGGCCGTACAACGATAGATGCAGAAGCTGCAATCAAGAAGAAGGAAATACTCTTTCACTATCTGTGTGAGCGCCCAAGGTTGCATGCTCTACGACTTAGAATTCGTGGGGAATTCTCAATGGTTACCTTGAAACAAATTGTTGAAAAGAAAATAGACGACATAGGTAGATTCATAGTCAAATCAAGATGATTCGACTAATAAAAAGCAGGGGTTCTACAAGTGGTGTATCAAAATGACATTCTTGGGCTAATTGAGTATGGGTCTGTGTCACTCAGCAATACCTCCACCACCACCACCACCAACACAACGATATTATACCGCAATACTAGAAAAGTCCGTACAAAGTCAGAGAGATAGCGCTACTGGCACATACCTAGGTTATATTTAGTTAGTAGCATCTCTTGGAAGAACCCACATTAAGTTTCATCCATATCAGTATATTTCTTTTTGTATGGCATTCGTTTGAATCGAGGAAGTCGAGTAATTTTCCGTTTCCACCATGAAAACACACCAGCTTACGCCTCTGCATTGTGGTCGCAAAGTTATTGGAACTCCCTCACAGGCTTGGTTCCCCCGGATCCCTCAGACTACTATTTGTTTCCCAATTTGAAGAAAGGCTGGCGGGAGCAAGATTTTATTCAAACAAGGTGGTGATTGCAGAAATAAATGACTATATTTCAGACTTAGACAAATCCTATTATGTATTTGGAAGGGATCAGCAAACTAGAACAGCGTTGGAAGAAGTGTATAAGCCTTAAAGGTGATTATGTTGAAAAATAAAAATAGGCTTACCCCAAATAATTAAACAGTTTTTTTCGCTCGGACTTTTCAAACATCCCTCGTAGTTATTGGCCACAGAAGCTGGAGAGAAATTTCAGTGCGGTGCCTTTTACCATAATTCTGCTGTTATTGGTTTTGTTGATTCTTATGGATTTAGTTTTCGTAATGTTCGTTGGTTTTTGGTTTGTATGTCAGATAACTTGTGTGAAAGGACACAAATGACGCGTGGTTAGTCCAACTGCCCGCGGTGGGATGTGGAATTTTTCATGATGCTCACTTAATAATCAGAAGTAATCAGCTTGAATGTTGCTTCCTATGAGACTATGAGTAAAAATGAAAGGCCAGGCAGGGAGCCGGTGTTTATAGTGAATGGCTCACTGATCATGTTGTTGTGTCGCACTACTGGCTTCTCATTTATTTCCATCGATGTAATAGTTCGAGTAATCCTTTGGGGTGTAGGTTTGTGCTAAATGCTAACCAAAAACATTTCTTGAAGTCGTCAAATAGCTTAAACAACAGCGACCACCAACTAATTGACTGATTATTCTTTCATGCTGATTTCACACTTCTCCAGTCCACTCTTCACAATAATCGGTTTCTTGAGTGAGTTTGACAGCGCAATCATGCGACAGGTTGTTTACGATATTCACGTTTTATTCCTGCCTTTACCCATTGTCATGAAAACTGTTCCTTCCGCGACTTACTTTATCCTAGAGCTGATAGTTTCAGAATTTTGCACATGATGGACGATGTCATCTAGACTCTTATAATCTTTTTTGACCAAGTCGTTGCGTTCTCAGCTAAATTGTATTGGTGCCCGAAAGCACTTTCGGTGCCAGCTCGTCGTCAATTTCTTACATCGACTTGCGAGCTTCTCCCTGTTCTACTCACACAGATGCTGCCGACGATTAGCTGGAATTAGCTGGCAGAGTTCAATGAATCGCTCAGCAGTTCTATTGCAAACCTCGCAGCCGTGCGTTCCTGAGATGCTTTATTGCTGCCAATCTGCACTTGGAACTCGCTTGTCAGGAAAGTAATGCCCCCTTTCGGTGTGCGCGCGAGCGTTGCCGTGAGTTGCGTGAAGAACTCTTCTGTGGTGGTTTCTTTCGCCGGTAGCGTAATGGTGGCATTTCGGTGAAAGCTGCTATTGAACCGAGTTTGTTATTATTGGTACATACTACTGTGGGCAAAAAGTAAGGTGAATTTATTTCTCAAACTTCGCGGGACTAAAATTTCGCTCTAGTTATTTTTTTCATGAGTTGGCAGCACCGTTAATAACATCTGGACCAGCTTTCATGTGAATGTCATTATCAGTAATATATTTACGCTTGTGTTTACCACACGACCAAGAGTGCATTTTCCGATTTTTACAATGTCTGATTTGATTGAGCAGAGAAGTGCGATAAAATTTTGTTTGTGGAATGAAATTTCGGCTGCGGAAATGTTTAGCATGCAGAAGGCATTTGGTGATTCGACCATGTCGCAGAAAAATGTTTATAAGTGGTACAAAGACTTCAAAGAGGGTCGAGAGCTCCGGACGACCATCGACGTCAACAGATGACCAACACGTCAATAAAGTGAAAGAGTTAGTGCTCAAAAATCGTCGGTTGACTGTTAAAGACCTTACTGATATGATCGGAATATCAGAAGGATCTGTGAAAACCATTTTGAAAGACCATTTGGGCCTACGAAAAGTCAAATCTCGTTTGGTACCGAAAACTCTCAATTTCTTGGAAAAAAGTCGTCGCGTAGATGTGTGTGAAACAATGCTTTCAGACTATCTGGACAAGCTCAAATGCATCATTACGGGAGATGAGACTTGGATTTATGCTTACGACCCTGAAACAACCGACCAATCAAGCTAATGTCGTGCTAAAGGCGAGGCCAGACCGAAAGGAGCACGTCAAAGTCGTTCAAAAATAAAGGTCATGATGACAGTTTTTTTCGATTTTCATGGTGTGGTGCACTATAAGTTCCTTCCACCTGGCCAAACTGTTAATAAGGAATATTATTTGAGCGTTATGCGTCGTTGACGTGAAGCAATTCGTTTAAGGGGTTACATCTAGTTAGAATTTTCTAAAAATCGATTTTTTTTTAATTTAATTTTTGTAATGTACATATATTTAAGTAAACACTATGAAAATTTCAAGTCATTTCGAAGATTATTTTTAAAGTTATACGCATAAATGTAACGACGCGTCAGAGCACTTTAAATAGCTTTTAAAACTTTAACCTTGTTTTTCTCAAAACTGTGTTTTGAAAGTCGGTGACCACGATTTCTCGGAAACGGCTAAACCGGTTAGTCTGAAATTTTTACACCGGCTTCTGAATATACACAATTTAATGCCAAAACTATTCCAAAAAATAGATTTTTTTTTTTTTGAGAAGCCGCCATTTTGTCAATAAATTTTTTTTTGCTTATTCCTTCGATTAATTACAAGAATATACAATACTTTAATCAAATCCGTTTGGTTTTTTCATTTCGGATAATCCACTTCGGAGATATAGTGGTCACCGTAAAACGTCTTTTTTTGGAGGGGTTCCTGGAAATCTGCTGTAGCAGCTATAAAAACTGTTATTCTTGCAAATAAATTTTTTTTAAATATTATTCAAAGTTACCATAATATGTGTACAAAGGCTTAAAACAATTAATTCAGAAGTTTTCTCAGGAAAATTTTTTTTAAAACCTCATTTTTCAGGGCTTCTAACTAGATGTAACCCCTTAAAAAGACCAGAATTATGGGCCAACAACTCCGTCACTACACTCGTTCTTCGTGACCATTTCGCCAAAAATTCCACGCACATCGTTCCGCAACCACCGTATTCGCCTGATTTGGGTCCGTGTGACTTCTGGCTATTCCCAAGACTCAAGAGACCACTCCGGCGAACGCGGGAGTCGATTGAGGAGATAAAAGCTGAATCGAAGAAGGTGCTGATGGCTATACTGGAAATGGACTATTTGGCATGTTTCGGGGATAGGAAAAATCGTTGGCATAAGTGTATTTCATCGAGAGGGGATTATTTTGAAGGGGATGAAATTGATTTACAAGAATAAATAAAGATTTTTCATTTTACAATCAAATTCACCTTACTTTTTGCCCACAGTAGTACGTGCATATACAATTGTGTGCATTTAGATTTTTATTTGTTGATCAAATACGCCCACCAGTTACGCACAAAACTGACCATTCCACTTCTAAATATTCGAATAGTTTCAGAAACTTGGCATTTATTTCATGTATTCTTGCACAGTCACTTAATCGGCCGCTGAAGTTCAAACGAAATATGCGTAGATTAGAAAATACGACTATAAGTCCGATATTTAAAAGTGTGTGCGTATTATTGATGTCTGTTTGCGTCGTATCACTGCTGCTATGATATTAAGCAATTAATTAAAAAATATGGTTATTTTTAAACGAAGTTGAAGGGGGTGCTTAGGTATTTGTGATATTCTTTTTTTGAAATGGAAGTGTCACTTACTTATCTGTAAGCAGCGTCGCTTCGTATGCATGTGAATCCGGCTAACATTTGGCCTTTACCATGTTTCATATAAAGTGCCTTACAGCCCCGCAGTCAAGAATGGTGCAGTAAATAAAAAAATCATTGTGAATAATCACGATACATTGGATACTTCCCTAAAAATAATATCAAATCATAACCGAAATGATGCATTCCTAAACAATATTACTTTAACTATTGCAGTAAAAACAACTTTAAGGTACTAGTAAGTGCAGTGAGAATTGGCAAAGATCTTTCTGAGCTATTTGAAAACAAGCGGGGTTTCAGACAAGGCGATTCCTTATCATGACACTTTTTCAATTTGATGATGGAACATCGATATCTCCGATACTACAGGGTCCGGCACTCGAAGTGTAACCAACTTCAGACCGCTCGCGCAGGCATCAGCTGTCTATTAGTTCGCTAAATGACAGTTCAGAGTATTAAAGCAAATAAAGATTTTGATTATTGCACCATTACTCGTTGCAATGATACTGGTAGCAACGCGAAACATTATGGAGGTGGTCATCAAAAGACTGCAACGACAGGTGAAATGGTTCAAAAAGTGAAGAAGTGACTTGAGCGAAGTCCTCGACGAATTGCCAATCAAATAGCGAAAGAACTGAAAATAGCTGACACTAGCATCCGCCGCATACTGAAAAATGATCTCAAAGTCAAGCCTTACAAGATCTAAAAGGCGCATTATCTCACACCAAAAGCAACAAGTCAGACTTGAGAGAACGAAGTAGTTCCTTCGCTTGGCCGAAAGCGGTCAATTTCCGAACATTGTTTTCTGGCGAGAAAAATTTTCAAATTGAGCAATTCGTAAACTCCCAAAACAATAGGATTTATTTGACCTATCATTCAGATGAGAATTTGAGTCGTCGATTGGCCGCCTGGAGGCAGCACCCGTCACAGGTAATGGTTTGCGCCGCTGTAACCGGCAGATGGGCGCTCTCCAATCCTTTTCATCGAGCCTGGCGTCAAGGTAAATGTGAAATATTATCGGGAAAGTATTTTGGAGGGTGCTTTGAGGCCATGGGCAGAAAAATATTTCGGTAGCAGACTATGGACGTTTCAAGAGGACTCGACACCGACTCTCAAAGCTCGAGTGAACTAAAAATGGCTAAAAAACAACGTTCCGAACTTCACAACATCCACACAATGGCTCTCAAATTCACCAGACGCGAATCCGATGGATTAATTCCTTTTGGCCTTTTTGTAGAGCAAGGTCAGAGCTAAAAGCCAGTCTTCTCAAGACGCTGGAAAGAGCCATTGTCCGCAAGTGGGCCAAAATGCCTGCAAGTCACATTCGGGCAGCTTGCGATTTTTTTACTTTTAATAGAACAAAAGTAATTTTCCTAACTAAATTTATAGCCTTTTTAATTGGTTACACTTCAAGTGCCGCAAGCTATATTTTCTATAAAAGCGCCATGCTGACCGCTTACGCTGTCGATATCGACATCGTTGGCATTAGTCAGCGGGCACTCAGTGCACCGTTCCTCAGTCATGAAATACTCGAAGGATCCCGTGGAGTGGGTCAATCACTCATCCTATCGGTCTTACTGTATTGCGCTGAGTCCTGGACATTGACATATTCCGATGAGCAGTTGTTAGAAATTTTCGAAAGAGAAATTCTTCTCAAAATCTATGATCCAATTGCGTGAATTATGCGTATCGAATAAGATGCAGCCATGAGCTTTATCCGGACATCGACGTGGTGATGCGCATTAAAATTCAACGCTGCGCTTGCTACGTCATGTTGAGTGAATGGATAACAACACTCCAGCAAAGAAGGCTTTTTTTCGAAATGTACTGGTGGCACTCGCAAGAAAAGGACGTCCTCATCTATGTAGGAATGACCAAGCCGACGATGACCTGACCGCCCTTGGTTTTTCTAACTGGCGTCTCTCTCTAAGAGGCTATTTGCACAACCATGACCATGACCGACTATCGGTTGTAGTTGTCAGCTAAGTAAATAAGGCTGTGTTTCGAGGGAAATCAGCTTCTCTTAAGACTCTTACCCAAGATATTTTCCAACTTCATTTGTAATTTCTTGCACGCCCTCAAGTTGATTTTCAGGTGCTCTTCGCAATGTTCATTTAGAATCACTGTTGTTGAAAATTTTTTATGCGCACTTTTCGCCTTATTTTTCACTCGGTTTTCGGGCACAAAACGCTCAATAATTTGTTGAACAGTGCCGCGCCTCAATGCGATTTTCCTTGGTTTTTGCCATCTTTATAATAATTATAATTTAATACTATTTCACGCACTTAAGCAGGTACTTGATGATCCATTTAAATTGTCCGCTCGTGACTACGATTTTTTGTTTTTATGTTGAATATGGTTATTTTGTTTCTAGGCACTAAGATCATTCGCTGCCCATTTCAAATTACACACCACTTTGTGGCAACTAACGTTATTGCGAGTGCATCATTTGGGTGTGACTACATATTTACGTGCTTGATTTGATTACGTACGCACAATATATTATATGTATGTTATACATAATATTTTTTCTCAATCATAAATATATGAAATTAAATGAAAATATAAACAAACAATTTTTTTTTTTTTGAGTAATTTATAATATTTGCGGCTGTGAGCCGCTGTATGTAGGTACATATAAGAATGTTTAATTGTGCAATAAATGTTGCTAATTTAATTGACACCATTTCGCGCACTTTTTTCGGGTATTGTTTTCTTTTAATTCATTGTTATTTTAAGCGACAAATTTTTGAGTTACAAAGAAAAAAGTCCGCAGAGCCGCCTAGTCTTTTTTAATTTCAGATATTCATTCGACAAATCAGCACAAAACAAGACTAACGCACGTCTGACTAAATCAGAATATATTTAGAAACAGAAATATCACGAGTGACCTTGCCTTATTTCAACTTTTTTTTTGTTTTTAATTAAAACGTGATTAAAGGGTGTGTCAGTGACCAGTTTTTTTTAATGCCGTGGAGCAGATTAATTTTCAGTGAAGTTTACTTTAATGAAAATATTAAACGTTCTTTCTAAACTTTTTTTAATGATTAACCTGCTGTAGCCCATTTTGTCCTGTAAATTTTGTTCTGATAGGTTTTTAGATTAGTGTTTAAATAGTTTCGTTTTTCTATTTCAGCAATGCCCTGAACGATATTGTGCCGGCAAATCCGTGGGGGCTAATTGAATTCATCCAAATGGCTAAAAATTGGCTCAAGATCACGCCAAACATACATACTCAAATGCGATTAATAGTCTACGACTGGCGTAGTACAAGGCTAACAACACAACACCGTTAAATATCAGGTCATGCCTTAGATACTAAACTCAAATGGAACGAACATGTTAAAAAAAAGAAGAGTTGAAAATGAGATACCGAAACGTGATCTGACTTATGGGCAAGCGATCTGATTTATCTACATAAAATAAAGTACTGCTACATAACCAGATGCTCAAACAAATATGGATGTATGCGGTCGCCCAAGCACCAGCAATACCTTGCCATTACAAAGTTTTCAAAACAAAGTCTTGAGATGTGCTGTGAACGCGCCTTGGACGTACGCAGTAGCGGATCTTGGTATTGAGCCAGTTGCTGCAGTTATCCAAAAATATGCCATATCACACACGAAGAGGTGCTCTCACCATGTTAATAGCGAAGCTTCAGCTCTCACCAATCGGAATGAGTGAAAAAACGTTAGAAGCCACATCACCTAACGCAGTAGCCAACTATGTACTTAGCAAGGAGTGTTCAGAGCATCACAACTCATTTGTATAACGCAAAACCTTACAAATATTGTTCGTTAGTGACTTATATTACATTTGCAATGAAATAAAAAATAAATCAAACAAAATACAATAGTTAACAGTCCGCCTAATTCGCAAAGAAGATTTTGTGCATACATCGGAATCATTTCCCAATTGCATCCAACTCTCTTTTTACTCGATCTTTCCACGGTTCACTAATAAATATTTAAGACGAAATTTTCCCTACATGAATCTCGTTTCTAAAAAAAACATAATTGCTAAAAAAAGCCTTATTAAGTAAAAAAAAAGAGGTTGTCTGTAAAGTCGGTTTACTGACGATAGTTTAACGTGACAACGTCATAAGAAAATATTGATGGAATGGTTGCAATTTTCAAAACAAAATTTTCATTTTATTTGTTTGATAGATATTTTGTATGGATATAGAGGAGGAGGTAAATGGAATTGCAATGGAATAGGTCAAGTTACATTACACAAACGTGAAAAATGACGAAACATTTATCAAATTCATGAAAGATATCTTCAATTTCGATTGTGCATCAGACGTTAATAAGTCAACAACACTTAGAGGCATCATCATCGATTTGACTTTCTCAAGACACTTTACACTCGAAACACTCCCTTTCATTTCCTACTTTTTCTATCATCGTCCTATTCTCAACAGAGAAATGGTTCATTACCATGCAAACAGGAAGAAGGCATATGCAAATACAAGTATGTGAATTTACGTATATATGCTCACTCAAGTAGGACAGAGCCAGATGTCGAACGTTGCCGAACGCGGGGGCCGATTGTGCTCTTTGTCGTTCGTTCCGCGCTCTCGCTTGCAGTTCAAGAACATTAGCTTACATTTGCTTGCGTACGGAATAGATTCGTATATTTGATATGTCCATATGACTTGTATGCATCTTTACATATAGATTTGTTCTTTTTGAAAATTGCGCGAAATTGTATATGTATATGCATGTTTATATACATATATTAGTATACAAAATATCTTATAAGGTATATGATAAATATTACCATACATTTTTTCCTTCATATATAATAAAAAAATTAATAATAATAACATTAAAACAACAGGTATTATTAACAAACTTGGTTTTATTTTAAATTCTTCAAGTAAATCAAATTAATAATAATCAATAAGAAGGCATATGCAAATACAAATACGTGAATTTATATATGTACATATGCGCATATATGTATATACATATATACGCTCACTTAAGTAGGAGAGAGCAAGATGTCGAACGTTGCCGTTCGTTTGCTTTGTTCGTTCCGCGCTTTCGCTTGCAGTTCATTCAAGGTAACGGCAATGAGCAAGGTAACGACAAATGAGCAAGGTAACGACAAATGAGCAAGGTAATGACAAATGAGCAAGGTAACGACAAATGAGCAAGGTAACACTAATGAGCAAGGTAACGACACATTTTTTCGTGCGTGCAGCCGGCTAAATCGAATTATAAGACGTTATCACGTCAAAAATGCATGTAAGATTAAGTAAAGATAAATATGGAGTTGGGGAATAAGTTCGTTTTTACCGAAGACTTTTAATTAAAGAAAAAAAAAACAATAATTATATCAATAAGTTAATTAATTATGTATACGCCGTTGCTATTATAACCTCATCCCATCTCTCGATCAATTTGTTGCCTGGTCTGGTGTCAAAGAAATTGTTGACCCAGTTTTGAAGAACCTCTTTGTTATCGAAGGTAACGTATGAACGGCCTGAAAGGGAGCGAAAAAGGTGTAATCGGTCAGTTGAATGTCCAATGAACGACCTCCAATTTGAGCTCCTTGAGTGCGACTTTGACGACTTGTGCAACATGGGGCCTGGCGTTGTCGGGAAATAGTATGCTTTGACCATGTCGATCAGGTCTTTTCAGTCAAATAGCCTCATTCTTTGCTTCATATGCGACGATCCGGTACAAAAAGCTTTGTTTATGATCGCGTATTGCTTGATGGCTGAGAATCAATTTTTCTTTGGTTTTTTTCGTTGAGCTCGTGAGGCACCCAAGCTCCCAGTTTTACGGTAAATACCATTGAATGAAGGGGACTGAGAATCGTTTTATGTTCGCAGTTCATTTTTTCCGCCAATTCACGGTTTGACGACCGTTCTCCTTCAAAGCAGTTCATCTCTCAGTCAAATCTCCTTCGAGCAGTTCCGCATCGAGTTCAGAAGGCCTTCCACTGCGGGACGTGTCATTGACGTCAAAGTCGCGAATCGCCATTTTTGAACTTTGGAAACCATTTCCGTGCTGTAGACTCGCCTATGACACCTTCTCCATACACGTCGCAAATGTCTTGGGCTGCTTTGGCAATTTTTTGACCTCGATAAAAAGCAGAGAGGAGCAGTTGTCGAATCTGTTGATTTTTGCCTCCTGGGTACTCCATTTCTAAGCCTTAAAAATAATAAAAGAATTAAATAATTCAAAAATACAATTAACATACAATAGTTTTGTAGTGCAGAAAGAGTTCTATCGAATGAATGCTTACCCTCTGCCAAACAACAAACAAATCGTTGCAAAATAAAAGAAAATATAAAGACGCTATGTACCTTCTGCTCAAATATGAACGAGACTGATTTAATAAAACACAAACGGTTAATTATTGTTCAATTTTTATTTTATCTCCTTCAAAGTAATCATCATTGGAGGCGATACACATATGCCAACGTTTTTTCCAATCATCATATCATTTCTGGAAGGCCGATTTCGGTATGGATTTCAGTTCCTTCTTCGAATTCTCTTTTATGACTTCAATTGTCTCAAAATGTTTTCCACGGAGCGGCAACTTGAGCTTGGGAAACAGGAAAAAGTCACATGGAGCCATATCAGGCGAATACGGTGCTTGCCGAACGATATTAACATTATTTTTGTTCAAATAATCGCGAACAAGACATGATGTGTGAGCTGGTGCATTATCGTGATGCAAGAACCATGACTTGTTGTCCCACAATTCCTTCCTTTTAAGACGAATGTTCTCGCGCTTTAAAACGTCTAAATAATATTCAGCGTTAACCGATTTTGCGATTTGTGCGATTTTCAAGCACAATTTCCTTTACTTTTCCGATGTTTTCGTCGTTTACTGATGTTGCTGGACGACGTTCATGAGGCAAGTTTTCAACCGATGTACGGCCCTCTTTGAACGATTTGGAAAACTTTTTGAACACTGGAAAACACGTGCACGCGATAGAGCAGAGTCCCCATAGGTTGTCTGCAACATTTTTAAGGCGTCTGAAGCAGAAATTTAGTTGGAATAACAAAATTTATATATGTATTATATTATAGAACCAAACAAGTCCAACTGTACATTACAATTTCAACGTAATCTTTAGCCATTAGCGTGCATGTATAGTTCAGGGTGGCGCAAAATTACTCATCTCAGTTTGTTTCTGAATGTTTTACTGAATAAAACATAATCATTTTAAGTGATGGAAGTAAATACTTATTTCAATTTTATGCGCTCCATTGCTTGTCTGTTTTTATGCTGCCGATATCTAGTTCACGAATTTCAAATTATGCGAAAATTATAAATTTTCTGGTAAGGTGAATAATTTTGCACCACCTTGAAAATTGATATCGAAGTGGATGCTATTTTAGGCTCTATATCTGAAAGCCGCCGTTTGCTGATGGGTTGCTGCGATTTGCGGCGAGTTGATATTCTCGGGTTGATGTGGTCAGTAGTTAATGGCTACAGCCGTAATATGTTGAGTGGTCCAAGCGAACACGAGGATAACCTTATCAATTAGAATGGCTATTTGTTTTTTGTTTTTTTTTGCAAATTTATGTAGACAAGTGGGGTTGAAGTACTATCTGAACGATAATTTATTTTTAAAGATGTGCTTGGAAGTATTTTTAACATTTCGAAATTTGTTTATACATCAGTCGATCTCCATTCGTACCCCGATAACATATTTCTGAACTTTTGATACGTTTTTGAGCTAGAAATAACTGTCAGTTTCAAAATGGCACATAATTAAAAAAAATCAAAGAAAGCAGCCAATTGCCCACCTTTTAAATATGGCAACAGCTTAGACCTGCTGAAAATGTGGTTACCAAATATACCGACGTCATAAATACACACAGGTCTTAAGCTGCTGTCCATTTGTTAACTTTCTTATTGCATTTTATGAATACTTTTGGTTGATTAAGCTCGCAGCTGGCCAGTCACAGATTTTATACAAAAAGAAATGTTAAAAAGTCACAGTTATTCGTGAAGATATTTTAAATGTCACTCTGGAAGTTCTGCTTATTTTGTGTTATATTACTTAAATATTTATTACATGTACCTATGTATCCGCTCAAGGTCAGCATGGCTTATAAGTTATATGTACCATTGATCCCGGCGTTTCAGTGCGCCAGCTACATTCATATACGTACATATGTCTGGATGTGTGTGGTCGCTTAAATACTAAATTTTTATGGCCGCCTGATTGATTTACGAAAATAACAAACTTAAAAAAAATCATTCAGTGGACCGTGAGAGCAGTTTTTTTTGCTGCACCATAAAAGGTGTTAACTCAAATAGTATTGCTTTTTCATTTCATTTCAATTTATTTCATTCCATGATAAACAAATCCTACAGAGTAGTTTGTCGAAGTTTTAAGCTTAAAATCAATCAAGAATGGATTTAAATAACCGTTGCAGTTCCCTGACATTTTGGAATCGTATATAAAAAAAAGGTACTTTAGAGTAAAACAAAAGCAGGCGTATTCGGAAATAAAACAAATATTGGCCGGAGTCCCACAATGCAGCATACTCGGCCCAGTACTGTACCTACTCTATACCGCAGACCTGCCAGTACCGAAAATGTGCAAAGTAGCTACATTCGCTGACGATACATGCATCTTAGCTGTTGGATCAACTGAAAACGAATCCATCCAGAAACTGCAGAAGTCCATTGATGAAGTAGTCACATGGATAGAAAATTGGAAAATAAAGCTAAATGAAACCAAATCAGTTCACGTGGATTTTACTAATAAAAAAATTATCTACAAACCAGTTCATATTTTGTCAGCAATAGTGCCAAATGCTAATGTGCAAAGTATCTAGGCATGACTTTAGATGTAAAGCTCAAGTGGAAAGAGCACGTAAAAATCAAAGCTGCTGAGCTGAATCTAAATACGCAAAAACTCCAATGGCTAATTGGCAGAAACGCTGAGCTATCAATTCAAAATAAACTCCTCATTTACAACCAAGTGCTAAAGCCGGTGTGGACCTATGGTCTTCAATTATGGGGATGTACTGCAAAGACCAACATCGACATTATACAGCGCCTCCAATATAGAGTAATCAGGGGAATCGTTAAAGCTCCCTGGTACGGGCGTAATGAAGATCTGCACAAGGATTTAAATTTAAAAACCGTCTCAGACACAGCCAATCTCTGTGCAGTTAAGCATGCTGAAAAGTTAAAAAAACACATTAACGCAGAAGCTTCCGTACTAAGCGATTAAGCAACTGTAAAAAGAAGATTAAAAAGAAAGAAACCTCAACACTTAGTTGTCAATATTGTTTAAGCTACTTCAAATTGTGAAATGAAAATTACTTATTAGTTTTATACTAGGTGTAATCTTTATGGAATGTAAATAAATTTTATAACATTTCAATAAAAAAAAAAATAAAAAAAAATGATGAAAATTCAATATCAACTCCCTTTGACAAAGTTTTCAATTCCAAAAGAGCTCTAAATTATTAATTCAATTCGATTCAAATGTTCTGTAATGTTCTGTGCTAGATGGTCCGCACTTATCTGCTAGAGTAAGAGTTTCATCAGCAACTGAATAGTTCTTCTACTTTCTAATGACTGTAAGCTTACTATTTAGTTGACAGCGACCAGCATAAAATGGAAGCGAATAGAAATAGTTAAGAGGCTAAAGGCAGAACGGAGGAGTTATCTTCGAATTCGTTCGGTTCTAGGAACATAAAAAAATAAATAAATAAAAATTCCTGCGTACACTTCTGTTGGGCCGAGCTCCTCCACCTTTCTTTGTGGTGCGCGTCTTTGTTGTTGTTCCAGAAATGGAGTGACGTACAGTTTTAAGCCAACTCCGAATGTCAGAAATGTTTTATGAGGAGCTTTTTTATGGCGGAGATACACTCGGAGGCTTGCCAGTGCCTGTCGAGGGGTGACCACTATTAGAAAAAGCTTTGTCTCCGTTTTGGTGTTTTACGGATATTCGAACCTACGCACTCCCGAAGGGTAGGCCTCAACTCATTCGGCTATGGCAGCCGCCGCCGTATTACTCTGATTTTCAACTTTCTTGTAAGTTAAAAATAATTTTCCTAGTATCGAGGTACCTAAAGTCATTATAAGGACTATCGAAATATTGAGGCTTACAATTTTGAGTTCAAAGAATTTTATATATAACAAATTGAGCTTGAGGGAGATATTGTACGATAACAATTGAGCTCAACTTGCAAGCATGAGAGCAATTAGCTTTTCTTCGGGTTCGTATAACTAGCAAAGTTTTTGATTACGAAAAAATAATACCGTTATCAAATTGTTTATTTATTGTTAAAAAAAAAACAGTCAAAAGTGTTGATGAATCATAATTAAATTTCCTCAATTGAAGTCAAAGCTTCATACCCCCTCAAAATAGTGAGTTGGTTTTGAAATAGACTTTGATGTTATTAAACATGAGCTGCCTTGTATGTACCTAAGAGCCATATGTGTTTTCTAAATCCTATGCAGTGGAGTAATGCTGGGAAGATTTCATCAACGCCTATTGATTTTAGCAGCTCGAAGCTGTTAATCGCCCACTTCAATGATCCATTCAATCCGGTTAACCCTTCTTAGGGTTTCTTTATGTGTTGTTCTTGTCTTTAATGTCGTAGAGGGGCTTGGAAAGCGTGCCTCAAAAAGTAGTCCAACTGTTTCATCTTCCCTTTCGATGAAGATACTGTATATTTTTTTGAGACTAGTGCGTAATATATTACTCTCCTTAATAAGCACTTTATAGTGTGAAGAAACCTAATTGGTGTGCTCAATCGTGTTCGCAAAAATTACTCAAACTTTTATCTCTCGCTTCTCTATTATTCTCAAAGAGTTAGAGTGTCTTTGTATTCATATATGCCTCCGATTCTTTTTGATAAATATTCAAGCCTGCTGATGGTGCTTCTTTGTTGATCTAGGTCATTATTCTACCAAGAAACGTCTTTGTCAAAATTTACTTTATTTATTGGGCAAATGCTTTCATATGCCCGTGACAGTGGTTTCCAACTGTATTGGCCTTTATCATTGTAAGATTCCATAACTATTTACCCCAATATACCTTCTTTGGTTTCGTAAGGATTCTATTACTTGTTGATGAGCCTCAATGCTATATCATTTTATCAAGTATCACAGTTTCTTGAATACTATCTAATTTCTTACTAGCTCCCCATTTCGAGTAATTCTTATGGTTATTTCAAGGATCTCTCCCCCTACGCCAGTTGCAAATGTTAACGTATTACTTACCTTAAAAGCTTCTAATTTGAAACTGAGAATAAATTCAAGAAGGTACTCACCCCGCCTTTTGGTATCGGTGCTTTCCACATACCTCATTATGCACATTGGCATCCAATATTGAATCTAGGTATTAAAGGCAACCTCCTTCTCCAGGCAGTATTCTACCAGTTTGCTGACTAGATCAGGTGGTGCCTGAGTTACATCCCTTCGTTAACACCCTGATGCCACCACTACGTTTTCCTGGCATACTCTTCAGCAAATTGGTACTTCAACCGCTACTAATTCTCTGGATAAAAACTCTGGAAGACTTATGAAATTTATATTCCTAGAGAATACCATGCAGACTAGGGGGTCATTATATCTGATGCTTTACCATCTGCGTATTTCTTACGACCGAATCTCTAATCTGGCCCCTAAGGACCCAGGGCTCTTCAACCAGCACTATACTCAATTTATACCTGCTAATTGTCCTTACAGCCGCCGTAGCCGAATTCAGGGAGAACGTAGGTTCGAATCTTGGTGAAAGACCAAAACGGAGGAAAAGTTTTTTCTAATAGCGGGGCAATGGCAAACTTCCGGGTGCATTTCAAAAACGATGTAAACACCAATTATATCTTATATTTATAATTGCCCTTACGTTTAATGCCGAGCCAGCTTTGGCATGGACGATATTAGTGCTGGTCACCAGTTTTACTAACTCTTCACAATTTTACTTTCAGCTACTGTCATCACATCGTCGCTGTATCATATGCCGTTATGCTTTGAAGTGCCTCAACTCCTCGAACTCGCTGTCAATGTCACCGATTCCATCACTTTTCGGAGGTTACATCGAAACCTCCACCGTCACTTCGCTTCTCCCCGCGGGAGTTCTAAGATAATCGCGATCAAGTGGTCATTCAGAGGTTCTCCGAGAATAAGCGTTGAACACCGATTGCCTTTTGCCCTTTAAATTGCTCCTTTTTAACTTCCTGCGACCTTTTTAATAGCTCTGCATTAATGCTCCAAACCACACCCTTGTCATTGGACTCCACATTTTCGGAGATCGTCAGCAGCGACTGAAAGAGAAATATCAGATTTGTTTAATCGTACATACGTTTTCCTTCAAATATTTTTATCATATTTGTACCTGAATGATATGCTAAGTTTAGGGTTGGAAGAATGTACGAGGAAAATTTATGTACCGAAACTAATTATTTTTATTTTTAACAAAAACAGAAAAACCTGCTTCCACGGCACTTGGAGTATTCTTCTTTTTTATAATATGTTGCGTGTTTGGGTTACTTATCACCAAATTAAGATATGTACACAGTTCTATAGTTTTCATTGATTTCTTCATCTATTCCAAAGGTGTCTGCCTGCAAGGCAATAATAAATCTTAACAGATGTTTGTTTTATCTGACGCAATTGTATTTAAATTTGTTTTTTTGTTTGCTTCTATTTTATATACATAGTAATCACAGATTCTGCTCGTTCTTTTATTTCGTAGATTTATCTTCCCAGAGTCTGCCTCGAAGCCAACAATTAAAATCCGTTTTGCCATTTCAAATAAATATTTATGCAAAAGTGTAGAAACAAATGTATGTTTTCTTGTTGCTATTTCCTTCTGAACTAAATGGGCGAGAATAGAAAAATGTTGCTCAAAAAACTGTCATATCGATAGTTTTAATCAGCGTTCTTGTATTTCCTGCTTCATTACTTGTGGATCTTAGAAGCTGATACTCTTATTTAGTTATGTATGTGGGTCTGGCCATGTGGGCACGTATGCGCAATTTAGCGGGTTTGCAAACTCTTTATGGGAAAAGTGAAAGAATTGTTTGTTTTATTTATTTATTTCTTTTTATGCCTGTGCTTGGCAATTTAAGGTAGGAGATTCTTAAAAACACGATACATGTATATCATGTACTTAAAAAAAAAATTTTTTTTTAAATGAGAAAAACTAGTGAATATACCATCTATGTAGTTCAATATAAAATTTGGCATGTTTTTTCAAGCTGTTAGAGTAGTGATAAGTGATGCAAACCGCAATAAAACAGTAGCACATGAACGTTTTGACCAGTTTCGACCTTTTTTATTTTTCCAATTTTCGAATGTCCATTACTTCTATAGAATATAGTATATATATATATACATTAGGGCGGGTTGATTTAAAAATCTCACTTTGACCATTTAGAGTGCTCCAATTGAGTCCAAATGTATGACCGACCCCCACTAACTTTGGACGGCCGATCCACCCATGCCAGTGGCACACCCCCTGGAACTCCCCTGGGGGGTTCCCCATACAATCATTTCAAAATATCACCATTTTTGGCCTTTATATGAGAAAAGAAACTTAAAAGTTCGACCCAAATTGGGGGACATCAGAATTCGTTTTAGAGGTATGGTTCCTTCGGCAAAGTTTCTTATTTTGATCACTAGAATATGATTTTCACAAAGCAATGGGCGATTTTTTTGCCTTCCCACAAATCGACCCGACCTAATGTATATCAACTACATAAAAAAATTTAATGAGACAAACTAGTGAATATACCATTAAGCTGTTAGAGGAGTGATACGTGATGCAAACCGCGATAAAACAGTAGCACATGAACGTTTTGACCAGTTTCGACCTTTTTTATTTTTCCAATTTTCATTACTTCTATAGAATATATATACATATACATATATATATATTGTCTAACTACCACTTTTAAATTGTTATGCGAAAATTAAAAAAATTCCAAAAAACCTTTTAATCGAATTCCATTCATAAAATTTGATTTTTTTTTTGCATTTTCTTCGAGTTTATATCTTACAAATATTGTGTGAAAATTCTAAGTGAAGCCGACAAATACTTTAACAATTAACAAAGGGTGCTCGGGCGCTCCGGAGTGTTCGAGAGCAAGTAGCTGGACGGTAACGATAACACTCGAGAAAGTATTTAGAATGCTACGTAGACAACAGCAAATCGATATTTTGGAAGCTGCTATGACGGCTGAAGTTCTATTATATGGCACAGGAATAGATGACACAGTGTAAGTAATTAAATAATTCGTATAAATCAACATAAATCGATAGCAAAATTTCTCAAAACTATGTTATTTGAACTGGTGATCACTGTAACTTAAAAACCGCCTGGTAGACTTCAATAAAATGTATACGGTTTTTTCTCGAAAATATGAAAAATATTTCCTGAGGCCGCCGTATTGTTAACTTTAAAAAACAGCTTCGATCGCGCCCAAGATTATCTATCAGTAAGACTAATTTCTCTTGTCCGATTGATTTTAGATTAATCTCCAAGGACTTGTGATGATTACCGCAAGGGACTTCTGGAGAAACGGGCGCCACACAAACAGCAATAACTTTTACAATTATTAATGCTTTTCTTTGTGAAAAGTGAAACATGATGTATTAATTCTATGTGATTATTTTTGTAAATAAAGCAATTGACTAGGAAAAAAAAAATTATTGACTATCATCATTTTTTCGTGCTTCTGACTACCCCTAACCCCTTAAAACAAAATTTTTAGAAAAAAAAAAAATGAACACACAATTATATATATATATATAATTGGCGCGTACACCCTTTTTGGGTGTTTGGCCGAGCTCCTCCTCCTATTTGTGGTGTGCGTCTTGATTTAGGGACTTACAGTTTCAAGCCGACTCCGAAGGGCAGATTTTTTTATGAGGAACTTTTTCATGGCAGAAATGCACTCGGAGGTTTGCCATTGCCTGCCGAGGGGCGACCGCTATTAGAAAAGTGTTTTTTTTTTCATTAATTTTGGTTTCACCGAGATTCGAACCAACGTTCTCTCTGGGAATTCCGAATGGTAATCACGCACCAACCCATTCGGCTACGGCGGCCGCCAAGAAAAATTATATAGCTTACTAAAATTTAGTTCGAAATAAAGTTCGAAATTTCTAACGAAGCCAGTTTATAATTTTTTTTCCTTGGGGGTGTTGCACATTTCCAAATGCCAATGGTGAGTGAATTATAAAGAGGCGATTCGGCAAACGCCGCTAATCCCATGGTAAAAAGATTTTTAGAGTTCTGCTCCTTGGCACACCGTTATTCGGATCTAAGCGAATTTGAGGTGTGTTTAAAAAAAACGGAGAATGTGTTGGAGTTATAGGAAAAATTTAACCAATGACACTTCGTTGCCACCTGAACAACGACTGATTGGACAAGTGTGTGACTGCATGTGAAATGATCGTGACGAATTCGGCTGAATCTCACAAGTGACGTGGCAGTCGAAGTTCACCTCAAAATAAATTTTTTGCACCATAGTTAAAGAGCAAACCTGATAAATCTATCATCCTTAGCTAAACCTACATGACTCGCCACAGCCCGTCAACATCGACACGTCACTTTTAGAAAAGCCGTCCAGTGCACAAATCGATAAACTTCAAAAAGCGAAAAGTTGAGAAGTGCGATAAAATAGTGTACAATGTTTTTTAAATTCCCTTTTCAAAATAATTTCAAATAAATGTTTATTGCAGATATAGCCTTCATCTATTGGTATACTAAATTAAGAAAAAAGAATAGCCAAAAAATAGTAATCAATAATGTTATCATTTTTATGCGACTGGAGGAATTAATCGCATTGCCAACTGAAAAATGTAGTAAAGTTAAATTCATTGTTCAAATTTGTAAGCATTTTATTACAGAAAAAGTTAGTTATTATATACTTTGAATACAGATTTTCCATAAAAAAAATGCTGACAATGCTTGTTATAATATTAGTTTGGGGGAAAAAGAAATCCATTACTTTTGCGTAAAGTTTAAAACTTTATTTAAGATGTTTCGGATTGTTCGCATTGGGCAAATATAAACTATTCTGTTGCATAATTTATAGACAAATTTCTTATCACAAAGTTTTACAATGTGGTAATTGCTTGGTGCCAAGTCTGGACTATAGAATGGATGCAGTAAAACTTCCCAATCAAGCTGGCAGTTCTAATAAGTGCTGGAGGGCGAAAGTCCTTTGAGCTGAACATAGATGCACACCGTATAGTCTCGAAAAAGGCGATCAAATATCTTGGGATCTGGATCGACACAAAACTTTGTTTCAGGCAGCATTTAATAAATATAAATTCCAAGGCGGCTTCTATCAATGGTGCCGTAACGCGACTTCTCCCTAATATAGGAGGGCCCCAGGGAAATCGCAGACGACTACTGTCATTGGTTGCTGACTCTATAATTCTGTATGCAGCACCTATCTGGGCGGGGACCAAAAGTCACGGGAAGTCACCCAGACATACAGGCAGGGCGCGCTGCGTGTAGCTTGAGCGTACAGAACGGTGTCTGATGATGCAATCTGCGTAATAGCTAGAAAGATACCCCTAAACCTCTTTTCAGATGAAATGTTTCGGCTCTATAACAGACAAGGAGCGCGGTCCACACCAGGAGAAAAAGCAGCGGAGCGACTGCTGTCAATAAGCCGGTGGCAGCAGCGGTGGGATGAGTCACAAAGCGGACGTTGGACATACAAACTCATACCACGTGTTTATGAGTGGTTAATGAGAAAACATGGAGACACCGACTATCACCTTTCGCAGTTGCTCAGCGGACATGGCTGTTTTCAGGAATACCTGCACCGTTTTAAGCTGGCAGACAGCCCTTTCTGTCCAAACTGCCCGAATACTGACGAAAACGCAGAACATGTCATGTTTTATTGCGACCGCTTTAGAGAGGAACGATCTATACTGGAGCAAGCCCTGGGTCATCAACCGTCCCCCATCACCGTCATACGAAATATGTGCGCAACCAGCGGTAAGTGGGAGGCAGCGCAAACGTTCGCAGGTAAGATTATGTCGCGACTTCGCCATATTGATTGGGAACGCAAAGCGTTTCAGCAACAGAGAAGGCGGACAGTTTCTGACGAACCGACAACAAGCACAGACGTTTGAGTGAAACACTCAATACAGTATCGTACAGATGACAAGACGGTAGTGAGTTAAGATAACACTACTGCAAGTTTTCCGATGTCTCCTTTACTTTGGAACCACCTATAAACATAGTGATACTATCGACGGTGTATAGCCTTCATACGCCTACAGGAGAGGAACCTGGACGCAGGTACCTGTTGTGTTTTCGGATATAAACGCGGCTCTACCCAGAAGTTATACTTTTGTGGTCCCAGGGTAGAATTAGCCGAGGTGGCGGATTGCTATAGTATTACTGGGAGCGTGCCCCACATACCATTGGTGTGACGGCACCTTTGAGCTGTTTCTGACATTTTGATTTCAACCTCCTCAAAAAAAACCAAGTTACCGGAGTGTTTGACGAGTCACTATAGGCGTGTGTGGCCTTGCGTTGTCCTAATGGAATACATCACTTGTTCTGTTAGCCAATTTTGGTCGTTCCTGAATAATCGCTAGCTTCGAACGATCCAGTGGTTGATAGTAGAGATCTGAATTTAGTGTTTGGCCGTACGGAAGCAGCTCAATTTATATGATTCCACCAAATACAGAGTGGAACCTTCTTGGATGTTAGTCGTTGTTTGCTCACCGTTTGAGCTGCTTCATCAAGCTTGACGCTCGTTTCTGCACAATATTGTCGTATGTGACCCATTTCCCACCCTCAGTCACCATCCGTTTATGAAATGGGTCGATTTCATTCCGTTTGGCCAAGGCTTTGCAGATGGAAATTTGACTAATCATGTTTTTGATGTTATTTAGTGTGGCACCCAATCATCGAGCTTCTTTTTGAATCCAGCTTTGCGCAAATGGTTTAAAACTGTTTGAGGGTCGATCTTCAGCTCCTGGGCTCCTGTAGTCGTACTACTAACTTGACGGCCTACTTCGATTATTTCTGTGATTTTATCGACATTTTCTAAAATGTCACCTTGGCAACGAACATAAACTTCAAATTGTTTAGTCGATATTTTACGAGACATCGATCACTACAGCCTTCTACCGAGAAAATATTGAATTTCTTTTTAATAAATTAATCACCAATATAAATTATATAATATATTCTTCATCAGCAGTAGAGGAGGACTCGTCATTTCGATTTGTTGTAAAGTTTTTATTAGTAATGAAGTGTGACAGAATTTTTGACGTTTGAATGGATTTTAGCAGGTCGATCATGATATAATAAAAGCTGATCTATATTTTTCGAAATTTTTGGTCTACCTGCTACGGATTACCTTGATTAATGGCATTCAAATCTCAACCTTCATTATAGTCACATTTAAATTGTATGAGGGAATTAGACTCAGACTGACTTATTTATTTTATTGTACTTTAATTCTAATAAGAAAGCACTAAAAAATTTACCGTTGTCATTGAGCGCTTGCAAGCAGTGTTCAGAACTGACCGTTTTCAAGCAGGCAGATCTCAGCAGTTCGTCCGAAAACCAGGCGTTCACCAATTTTTCGGTGAAGTCAACTTGAAAAAATAAATAAAATAAAACATGTATAATTTCTATCTACAATTTTTTTTTTGTGAAAGTTGCTAATGCTAAGTAGTTAATAAAAATGGGCTCTGAAATGAATTACTTATTACTCAATGGCCCAAAAAATGTTGTCGTTTTATGGTGTTAGTCTTTATTATTCTGGAAAGTTATAAAAAATATATAAAGCTATGCTATAGCAAACGCTCTGATGCTTAAATTTAAGCATTTTCAAAAAGTGGAGTTAATCGGTTTGTGAGCTCACCCTAAATATTTCTTTAAAATGCTAAAATAGAATTAATTAAGGAGTGGTATCTTTAACAATAAAATACTAAAGTACCCAGCACCTAAATATCCGTCCTCAAATAATTCATAGGTATACAGTGCGCTCTCTTCTAACGGACACCTCTCTTAAGACTAACACCTCCCATAAGCGGGCACTTTCCATAAGCGAGCACTTTTTTCAGTACAAACCCCAAATCCTTAAGATATTTTTTTCAGTTTTCCTTTTGAGCGGACACGCTCCCATAACACGTTGACCCTCCCATAACATATTATTCCTTTTTTCACATATTTCCCATAAGCGGGCAAATATTTCAGTCACTTAAGTGAGCGTGCACTGTACTTGAAAGAGTTTATTTTGCCGAAAAAGCATTAAAAGTAGAAATTAAAGAAATAAAAGAAACGTAGAATTAAAACAAAGAGGGGCCACAAGTTTAGGGCGTTCAAGTAGTTTAATTATCGCCTATACGTCAAAACCATATTTAAAAATAGGTAAGAATTAAAGTTGCGACTGTTACTAAGTGTGATCATTATCACGTGTTGATGATTTCTGCCAATTCTCCTAACTACTTTTTTACATCAAACTGAAAGTTCGTTGACTGCACGAAGCCCATTTGCTTTGTCTTTTATTAACTAATATACATTTTTTATTGCCGCTGTGTCATGTGCTGGGTTTTTACGTCTCAGTCAGATGATTCAAATATTTGTTTATGCACTTTAGTCTAATTAAAAAATAAAATATGAAAAAAATGCAAATGCTTGATCAAATGTGGGCGCCCATAAAAAATGCTTCTGTATGCGTTGAACTAAAAAAATAAATAATGAGCATTTATTTCAAATATTGACAGTATCGACCCAGTCGTCAAAACCGATTTTTTTATGTATGAGTGAAGCTTAAATAATGGATGGAGTAGCTTCTTTTGGTGCACCTGCTATAAGAGTATACAAAAAATGAAATTAAAAAGTGATGTTATAGGAATTATTTAACGAGAGAAATGTGTCATATATTTATTACACATACATATACACAAATGTATGTTACGTTGACATTGCCCATGTTAATTATTCAAAATTTTAATAACATTTTTTTTATATAAACGAAGTGTGTTTTACGGTTGGGAGTCAATGCATTTTATACTCATATATATGTAAATAGTGACATTGACACTTCTGTTGGGTTTTGTTGTCAGACTAAAACCAAAAAAAAAAACAAAATAAGATCAGGGTTTGGTTTCAGCTAAAACACGATAGATTTTTACTTTTCAACTAGAATTTTCTATGCATAGAGATTTATTGCTAAAGGAATTTTAGTAAGTGCAAGATTCAAGAGACTAAAAGATACCGTTGATTTTTGTAAATATTTTATCTATTCTATTTCTAAACTACTTTTAAAATATTAAAAATAATAAGAAGCAAAGGTGCGAAATTTATCAATTGATAATTTCAGTGCATTTGGTTTTGAAACTTTTTCAAATCAAAGCGTGGAAAATTTGTATTTGCTTTTTCTTTGCTAGTTCAAGGATATGGCAATTAATGGGTTATAGGTATACACTTAGAAGGCCGAAAAAAAGTGAATTTTCCAAAATTTTTTCCGAGAAAACTTTTAAGTTTATTGACCTAAGAATTTGTACACACATTATGTTACCTCTTAACCGTATTTTAAGGTCTCAGTATTAGTAAAAATATTTATTTGGATAGGAGCTACAGGTGATCTCCGGGAGCTACTTTCAAAAAAGAAGTTTTGCGGTGACACTATATCTCTCAATTGTATCCTCTGAAATTAAAAAACCAAACAGATTTCGTTAAAGTAATGTTAAATCTAGTAATTAATCGAAGGAATAAGCAAAATGCCTTTTTCGACAAAATGGCAAATCTTCGATTAATTACTAAAAAATATATTTAAGAAGCTCGTATTAAAATTTGAGACTAATCGGTTTAGCCGTTTTCGAGTAATGTTAGTCACCGACTTTGAAAACACCATTTTGAGAAAAACGAGTTTAAATTTTGAAAAGCAGTTTTAAGAAGTTCGAAACGCCTTTTCAAATTCGCGCGTAGCTTCGAAAATATTCACCGGAACGATGTTAAATTTTCTATGAGTATTCTTAAATAGGTATATGTCTATTATGAAAAAAAAATCGATTTTTTGAAAATTTTAACTGCATATAACCCTTTAATAAAACGCAGTAATAAACTACGAAACAAGCCCTGACAACTAAAAATGGCTGCAAGATAAAGTTTATTTATTTGGACTTTCAACTTTCCATCAATAAAAATAAAAAAATAAAAAAATGTGTATGCAAACTATTCCGCAAATTATTTTAAATATTTTAAAAATTATTATACTCTTGTACCGACTCCCGTATCCAAATGGGTAGGTGTGCACCTACGGCTCTATCCGGATTTGAAACGACTGTGGTCATAAAACACCAAATTATTTGCTATCGCGCCGGCTGGGGGTGCAAAGTGCAGCTTTAGACTCTATCTGCGGCCAACTGCGCCATAGAGGCTTCGTCTCCGTGTTCCTTTCGGTCGATCCCTTCGGTGAGAACTTTGCGTATTCCAGTCTTGGGACATTCTGCTGATGTCAGTCGCAGGTTTACGGATTGTATGACCTATCCATTTCCACTCGCAATCTCAACCGGACTTTGTTTGCTTCGAGCAAGGTGCTCGTCATAAAAGATCCAGTTATCTGGCCACCATATGCGCAGTATAGCTCCTTAACAGCGGTCAGTTAAACGGACCACATTTCACAACCTTACGGCAGTACAGACTACACATTCGAATTGAAAATCCTTAGCTTTGGTTTAGTGATTAGCTGCTTTGAGTACTATATGCTTTTAAACATAGCGAAGGAGAATCTGGTTTTTGTTCTTCTCTACTCAATGTCAGTATTAGCGCCGCTGTCAGGTGTTATTTGGCTACCTAAGTAGCCTACCTGGTTATGCCCGCTGTAAGATATATAGTTAAATGTAAATTAGACGTTGTAAAAAACTCGATGGTGAATCATTTTGCAATGATTCCGTCAGTTAAAGCAGTGAAGTTGTGGCAATAAAAGTTAATGAGTAATCGCAGAAGTTTACAGACCCCACTCTACTATATTATGGAACTGAGCAATCAATAGCTGTTCTCGCGCACTTCAATAACCAAACGTATCTCTCAAGCCTTTCTAAGAAAACTAAGAAATTAGGGCTCATTTTTGTTTTGTCACGTAATTGGTGAGGATGGTTCTATATGTAGAAGTCCACGCAAGTGGCCAGGGAGTGACCAGGACTACTCTTCTACATATGGTTAAATCATTACACAACTTCCGAGATTAGCCCAAGTATCCTCTGGGGAGCTTCCGAACACCCGTTCGAGAGGAAGCTAACGTGAGAAGGCGAAGCAACCCAAGATAGCTGGTGGTGCGCCGGGTTTGGAACCCGCCACTTAAAAATTCACCCCAATGAAAACACAAACAAAGCCTCGGTTGAGAACTTCCTGTACTGGTGACGACCTCTGCAAATGAACTAAGGATAACAATTTGAGGGCATGTACCTGGAATGTCCAGCCCCTTAATGGGGAAGGTGCCTCTGCTCGGCTGGTTGATGTCCTCGTGAGAGTAAAGGCTGACATCACTGCCATTCAAGAGATGCAATGGACGGGGCAAGGCAGGACCTTGCGACGTCTACTACAGCTGCCATGTAAAGGAGCGCAAATTCGGTGCTGGATTTGTGGTGGGAGAGAGACTTCGTCGCCAAGTACTGTCGTTCACTCCGGTGGGCAAGCGTCTCGCAATAATCCGCATTAAAGCGTGAGCTATTAACATCTCACTCATTTGCGCCCAATCCCCGACGGAAGAGAAGGACTATGCGTCCAAAAATTCCTTCTATGAGCGCCGAAAACGAGCGCTGCCCTCACCATGACGTAAAAATCGTTCTTGGCGATTTCAACACCAGGGTGGACAAGGAGAGAATTTTTGGTCCCACAGTCGGAAAATTCACTCTGCACCTGCCCGATAACGGACACGGACACGGCACAAACGCCTGAATTGTGAAAAAAGTTTCATGGCTTTTGCATCCTGATAATACGTGAGCAGCTGTATTTCACCATCTTTGCTTGTGAGAGATTATTTGGCTAAAAACAATACCATTATCATGCCCTAGCCACCATATTCAACAGATTCGGCCCACTGCGACTTTTGTCCTGTACCTAAGATTGAAGAGACCCATGAAAGGATGGCGTTTTGCGACGACTGATGAGATAAAAACCGAATCGTTGAGAGAGCTCAAGGACATACCAAAAAGTGCATATCTGAACTGCTTCGAGGATTGGAAGAAAGGAGATAAAATAGAAATCGTTCATAAAATAAATATTTTTCGAGGAATATGAAAATTCACCTTATATTTTGAACAAACCTCAAAAGAAAATTGCCTATGTTTTGGTATCGAGATCTTTATAAACCAGGAAATGGCTTCTTGAGTTACTCTTAAGAATTCAAAACTTCTTTTGCCATGTTAAAATTGATTTCGAATTTTTTAAACCAGTATTCGCAAGCATGATTTGAAAAGTACGCCAACAAACAAAAGAGGCGGAAATTTGCCAACTAATATTTTCTTCAATAAAAATTTACATTTTTTAGAATGCTATCAAAATGCCTATACAAACAAAAGTGTATAATGAAATACTCGCATGTACATACATACTAATATGTGTGTATGTATATACATATGACTGACGTGTTATGCGTATAGATTCTAACAAACATTTACATTTTTATTAAGTAATTTTGTTTAAACTATTTATTCCTTTGCCAATAAACTATGAATTAAAATCAGCCCAGCCTAATTCTTGCTTCCTTGATTTCCACTGCCAAGCACATTTTTATTCCAAGATGGTTCCGCTTAAGCATTAACGAACATACATACATACACATGTTTGCATTTGTTTATCAATTTGAAAGTAGTAGGCTGTTAAATACGATACTGTTTGCACATTACTACAAACTCATTTTGTATTTACATAACATTGAAACGATGATTGGTTTTGGAAATGAGTAAAGGTAACATAAAAATTGATGACTACATTGGATGGTTCGCTGTTTTAATAGACAACAATAAAATGGCTTTCAATATATTCTCATTCAGATTTACCTTCAAATTGGTTTTATTTATATAGTAAACCGTATGGATTTGCCAGATATTTAATATTAATAATTTTTGTTACTATTTCGAATAATTAACAATAGGCTGGCGCTTACATCCTTGAAAGGGGTTTAGGTTAAGCACCTTAACCGATGTGTGGTGAGCGCCGTGTTTTTTGTGTTTGCGAAGTTTTTTCGTTGCAGATGTACATCGAAGTTGCGCTACTGAATGTCACCGACAGGGCGTTCCTAAGAACATGAAAAACTATTAATTGTGAAAAATTACTTAGTCAAGTGGTAACTGATTCTTATCGTATATTTTTCATTTAGTTTTGATTGAATTGTTTAGCATTAATCTGTTTTATGTAGTCTACAAATATACTGTGTTTTTATCTTATTAGTAATTTCTTAAGCAAATAAATAAATAAATAAAAAATAACGAACAAAAATCTTCATGGAGCTCACTTCGACGCGACCAAAAAAATGTGTAAATTACCGTGCCAAATGTCTAAAGAAGCTAAAAATCTTATATATACATTTTATAAAATTACAAAAAAATGTTATAAATTACAAAAAAATATTTACTCCATGTGAATTTCTGCAATGGGAGAGTAACATAAGGGGTTAGGGCAGTCAGAGGCCTGAAAAAATTATGATTTTCGATCATTTTATTTTTCCTAGTCAATTGCTTTGTTTTACAACAAAAAAAAATACAAAAATGAAGCATTAATACATCATGTCTCGCTAGTGGCCTCAGTAGTCTAGCGGAAGTGCACTACCCTGCCATCACAGATGTTGTGGGTTCGAATCCCATGATAAGCACGGTCTTCGCACTTTTCCAAACTTACCTACTTTCCTAGTTTCTATAAACAAAAAAAAACTAATAATAATAATATTATTCCTCAACCCAAACAACCTTATCCTTCCAATCCTTACTCCCGCACAAAAAGTCAGCGCATTACTTGTTGCTAAAACAAGCAAAAAAAAAACAAAGAAAAATAACACAGTTACACACTGCAGTAGTGGCGCCAGCAAGAGGAAGCGGGCAATCGCGGTAATAGCGTAGACACACTAAATTTAGCGAAATCCTCTACCATCTGTGTCATCCTTCTGGCAGAAAAATGTGACTCGCAGGTGGCGTTTGAAGCAGTAAGAAAGCGTTGTTCCTAAGCAACGACAGGTGGGGATTCCCACTACTTAGGACTGGTAGCGGCAGGCTATTCACCTACCCTGTCAGAAATCAAAATAGATTAACGAAACCAACGCAAGACTGAGTTTTGTCGAGGCCCTATGCTCCCGAGTGGAGTGCACAAGGAAAAACAAAACATCATGTTTCGACTTGACTCTAGTAAAATTTCAAAACAAAAATAATAATTGTAAAAGTTATCGCTGTTTGTGTGGAGCCCGTTCCTCCAGAAGTCGCTTGCGGTGATCATCACAAGTTTTTGGAGGTTCATCTAAAATCAGGTGGACAAGAGAAATTAGTTTTATTAATAGATAATCTTATGCCTGATCGAAGCTTTTTTTCAAAATTAACAATATGGAAATATTTTTCAATTTTTTCAGCACACTTAACTCCAGCTGCTGCTAGCTACTTGCTCTCGAACGCTCCGGAGCGCATGAGCGCCCTTTGTTAATTGTTGAATAACTCGAAAAGTATTTGTCGGACTCACTTCAAATTTTCACACAATATTTTTAAGATATTATGCTTTGAGGAAATGTAAAAAATACATTTTTTTGAAAATTCTCACTATCCCTAACCCCATAAAGAAACATGGATTCTAAGCCCGAAGAGTTTATTACCTGGCATAATTGAAAAAATCAAAAAATTTTGGTGCCTGAAAACTGCATGCCTAACTGATATTTAATCGTTACCAGTTTTCTTGCGTCTACTTACGCGATCAAAGGTGGTTCTTGGGCGTTCATGGAAGGTGCTACATGGTACTCTTTTTACTCCTGTAAAAATGTGATTTACCAAGGATTTGGGCTGTTTATTTTTCTGAGTGCGTAACATGGCTCGTGAACCAGATTTTGCTCTCCGTTTGCAAACTTGTCAACGTATAATAATGATGAGGAATATGCCGATATTTAACGTGTTACTACGGACTCTGCAAGTCGGTCTTTATCTTCTCAATCGTGAACAAAAAATTTGTTTAGAGGTTTTTGCTATTATCAATATACCTCAATAAACCACCCAGTAGTCCTTAATCCTGTCCACTCTCTGATGTTACATAACCCCATCATTTTCTTTCTTTTAATCCCTCATTTGCCTCCGATTTAGCTTTGCACAATAAGTTGAAATAACTGATATGTAGGACCACACATAATATGACCGAAATATGTAATAGCTCTCTATCCTTTCGAAGTTTGGTCAAGACTTTTTTGTCACTGACTTTGTCTGTCTACGATATTTTCATGATCCACTGCTAGCAGCATAGCTCAAACCCCTCTAATTTGTTCACACTTGTTACTTTTAGTCTTTATGCCTCCACACTATACAACAAAACAGACCAAACATAACATTTAAGGTACCGAGTGCCTAGTTTTATCTTGAAATTTCTATTAGAGAGAACTTTTCTACGAGTATAATTGAAAATGACTTCTTTTGCTGCTTCGATCCTGCTACAAATTTCTTTATAATTGATCCAAGCCAACATTCTTGAAACATGATTCTCTTTGGATTGGGTTGTCATATACATCCAAGTAAATATTTGTTATGCTGAGTGGTTGAGTGTTTTTTAAAACAACTGTGTATTTGGTTAATGGCTATTAAAACTTAGGCCGCATTGAAGACTTTTTTCGCTGACTTCTTGTACGAGACGTTACAAGTTATTAAATTTATTCGCCAATTTTGTGGTATCATCGGCAAATCTTATGTTATTGATTAGTTCGCCCTTGACTTTTATTACCCAGTTGAATGATACCAAAGCTTCTTTAAAGATATATTCCGCGTATAGGTATATGTCTAAGTTTTGAGGAGTGTTGGAGGAAAAATACATTCTTGGCGAACTCCCAGTTTGATTGCAATATCACTCGTCTGAGCAGTTTCTAGCCTCACCTGTATTTTTTTAATGTGGAATTATATGTTCCCATGTCTCCTAACAATTCATTTTCCAACATCACCTAAACTTTGATGACGCCTATTCATGATGACTTGCTGCCAGCCATAGTTATCGATATAGCTAGTTCTCGCGCAGCTAAGAGAACACCAGTTAACTCAGCTTTTCCCCTTAGCTCTAACATTTGCATGAAACGCTCCCATTGAGCGGCAGCTTCCGGTCAGTCAACTCATCTTGTTATGCGCCAGTTAAACTAGCTCCATTACTAACTCTTTACCATTTCATTCGGAGCGTTTTATATTTTGCAACAACAACTACGTACAATTGCGTACTTAGTTATATTATTGTTAGAGTATTTGCCCTCTTTTTGCTAAGATTCGCAGAATACTTGATTTGTTTGAGGGAACTAATTAAATTTTTTTAATACAAATTCGCTTTCAGCGAAGGAATAATAATAATAGAAATGAACTAATAAAATTTTAAATTAAAAAAGTAAGGAAATTATCCGTTTTGCAGAATTTATAAAATATCGTTTCAAAAAATCTCTTCATTTCTTTTAGGTAAGCAAAATCAGTAGCATAGTAATTTATTGTTTGAACAAGTTGTGATAATCTCGATTTTTAAATTAATTTTCATATTATGTTGATCGTATAAATAATTTAAGCATTTATTTTTGGCTTCGAAGTGGTTTGAAGTGTCTGAAACTGGAAAATCAATAAATGCCACTTTTCGAAAGTGAAAGGATTCATGAGGAAAGAATGTGTGGCGATGCAAGAAGTAACTTCAATATTTTATTGCATCAAACACAAAAAACAACAAAAAAAGTAACGCAGAGTTGTCAAGATTAATCAGCAGCGAACAAGATTAATCATCAGCGACCGCCATAGCTGAGTGGGTTTGTGTGTGACTATCGTTTGGTTGGCCTGGGGTTGGATGCCTAATGTGGACATGAAACATTAAATGCTTGAAAAAGTTTGCTCTTGCACCTCGATATGCAATACATAGTAAATCTCCACGAGCATATCAACCCTGAAAGAGATTTTTATAAAAATCATTTGCCGTTCAGAGGCGTCATAAAACTCGTGGGCGCTCCATTTGTAGGCCAACGTCAATACACATCGTAGAAGCTCGTCAAACACGTCACAAGGTATGTACAGTGCTGGCATAAATAAAAGCACTGTGATAAAACTCCATGTTCAAGTGCTTTCGTGGCAAATTTGTCATTGTGTTTGGTATTTAGGGGTAACCGTAGGTAAGACCGACTACATTTGTTAACAGACAAGACGATTTTGCTTTTGTGCGTCCATAAAATGCTACTGCATTTCTCTATCGGCCAGTCCAAATGATCTTCTGCAAATTTAATAATTTTTCAACAGCTCAAATTTTTTTAAAAATCATCACTTTGAATCATTCTTTTGCTTGTCTGTTTGTATACGACAGCATATGCAAAAATTATAAATATTCCGATAGGCGGATTAATTTTGCACCACTGTGTATTTGCTAGTTGCGGCTAACTTTTTTGGAACAATGAACTATAACCCCCATTTCTGCACAACATTTTTCGCTTGGAAATTCGTTTTTTTGTTTTTTGCGCTGTTCGACCTGAAATAGTTTTCGTATGACAACAAAATACAGTCGAACTTCCATATAGTGAATTCGCACGGGACCTGAAAATCACTTCACTATATAGAAACTTCATTATAAAGAAACATTGATTTTTTATGTAATTTTATTTAAAATAATCAGTGAGTTTGGTTTGAATTACAGTCTTCCATTTTTCATTTTCAATAAAAGCTTCCAAATCATGTAGAGAGTTGAAAACATTAATCGGCACGTCACTCCTCATTTCCACAAAGGTTCTAATTACGCTAATGGATGAAGCAGCTTGTATCAACGTAGGTAATGCCTCCTCAGTTTCTGCCAATTCTTCAACGGTCAAATCGTGTTCATCGTTATCTGAAATAATATTTACATATTAAATTTTTGTTTGACTATAAAAAGATAAATGCTTACCAGGTTCAGCTGGAACTCCGCGACTTTCAAAAATGCTGTTGAGAATATCTTCTTCGGATGGGTTGTCCCAAGTCTGCACACCATTATCAACATTTACGTAGTCATCAAACGATTCTGCGATATTTGCTACTTTTTTAAATGAAGACTGTAAAGCAGCCAAATCCGATATTGAAAGAAGGTCCTCTTCATCCCAATGCTCAAATGGAATCTGCATAGCATCTTTTGAAAATCCGGCCTTTTTAAAACAGTTGGCAATTGTTTCTGGTTTAACATAGACATTCCACACATTGCTAAGATTTCGAACTGCTTGCAGCAAGTCTATGGCCATAACAGAATTTCCCTCATCCACTTGAGTCAATATATTCGTTAAAATTCGTTTTCTGTAATGTTGTTTCATGTGGCATTATCTGCCTTGGTCCATTGGTTGCAGTAACGAAGTCATGTTGGGAGGAAAATAAGCGAGATGAATGTTTCTCAACTTGTCTCTTACATCTTTAGGGTGGGCAGTGCAGTTATCAACAAAAAACAACACCTTTCTGTTTTGATCACAAAATTTTTTGTCGAGTTTTACAAACCATTTCGTAAAAATCTCACTGGTCATCCAAGCTTTTTTGTTAAACTCATAATCGACACCTAAAGATTTTATTCCCTTGAAGCACCTCGGATTTTTGGCCTTTCCGATTACCAGCAATTTTAGTTTTTCTGATCCAGTCATATTGCTTCCCACCAGGACAGTTATTCTCTCCTTGCTTTGCTTCCCACCAAAGCATTTTTCATTTTTGTATGCCAGTGTTTTAGTTGGCAAGCATTTGAAAAACAAAGCAGTCTCGTCGGCATTAAAAATGTCGTTAATGTTGTAATTTTCAATTAATTTCGGTAAGACGTTCGTTACCCATTCATCACGGTTTTCTATGTTGGCGTCAGCACTTTCTCCACATAATGTCTTTTGAATAACACCATGCCGACTTTTGAACTTGTCTAACCAACCTGTACTTGCCTCAAATTCGTGGTGTCCTAGTGCTTCCGCAAAATCTTTGGCCTTTTGCTTCAATAATGGTCCAGATAAAGGGAGATTCTTACCACGTGCAACGAGTAACCATTTCAGCATTGCTTCGTCAATATCCTCAAAATGACAAGGTCGAAGTCTTTTGCGTTTGGTATCTACTGCCAAATCCTCCGCATTTTTTAAAATCACTTCCTTATTTTTTAAAATATTTGATAAAGTGCTGGGAAGAACTCCGAATTCATTGGCAATATCTTTTTTTTTTCTTTCCTTCATTAACTTTGTTAATCATTAATACCTTTTTTTCAAGCGAAATGCTGCTTCGATGCGTCATTTTAACTTCAATCACTGAATAAAACTGTAATAGCTCAGCTCTTTCTGTTTTAATTTTGGGATTCCCCTCATTACAGTTTGTCCACATCTAACTGTAATTTTTTGCAACAGAAAACTTTAGAAAAAATTCACTATATGGAGACAAAAACTTAGGACGCTTGAATTTCCAGCTGTAAAATTTGTTCATTATATAGAAAACTTCACTATATAGAAATTCATTATAAGGAGACAAAAATACACCGAAAGTAGAACGAAAAAGCAGTGTCTTCGAAACCAGTTCATTATAAGGAGAGCTTCATTATATGGAAGTTCACTGTAGAGAAGTTCGACTGTAAATATAAATTCAACTTTTTACAAAAAATAATTTTTGATTAAAAAATAATAATAACTATCTACCATCAATCGAAACTAATTTTTTCAATAAATGTTAAAGCAATATTTCTTCAAAAATAAAAATGTGCGCTCAATAATATTATTAGGAGCAGGAGTAGTGGGGCCCAGAATCCACAAATCATACACTCTCACCAGGGACACCACCATTTTCCAAGTGGAACTATACGCAATAATGGAAGCAGCAAACATCATGCAACGTAGAAACCACAAGAGAGTAAAGATTAGAATACTCTCGGGGAGCCCATCAGTTCTAAAAGCTTTATATAGCTATACCTACAACTCAAAAACTCTCTTAGAACGCCACAAGGCACTCAATAACCTGGCATCCAAAAACAATGTCTCATTAATTTGGGTACCAGGACATGAGGGATAGGATGGCAACGAAAAGGCAGACTTTCAAGCCAAAAAAGAGGCAGATGAAAACTTTATCGGACCTAGTCCCATGTTCGGATTCAACCAAAAAAAAACAGCCTGAAACAAAAAGTGAAATACTGGGCCAAAACTCTATTAAATCAGCATTGGAACAACGTAGAGGGTCTTAGACACTCCAAAAAGTTCTTAAGTTTCGACGCTAAAAGAGCTAACATGGCCCTCACGTTAAACAAAAAGAGCATTCGCACTCTCACAGGCGCCCTCACGGGTCACTTCACCTGCAACAAACACTTACATAAATTAGGCATAACTAACACCAGCACCTGCAGATTCTGCTGCGAAGATGAGGAGTCTATGGAACATCTCATTATCGAATGTCCGGGGTTGACGCATAGAAGGAAAATGTTTTTAAACAAGTTCATGCTTACAGATGAAGACCTCCAATCACTCCCTCAGAAGGAGTTGGTACAATTCATAAGCATACTTAACAGTCAATAGACAGCATAGGGTGCACAATAGATCAATATGGTCGCAGTGCTAAAGGGCCATACCTTAACCCTTTACAACCATTAACCATTAACCAATATTATTATTGTCATCGTTTAAAGGTGACAGTGTTTTATGAACTTTCTTAAAGTCGGTTTCTGTGTTTTATAAACAATTAGTTTACGTCCTCAATAAGATCACATAAAACATTTAAATTCAAATTCAAAGCCTTATAAGAACCTGTGCACGGCACTCTTCTCGGAGTTTGTTGCCTGTGCGCCATGGGCAACCTAGCGCTAGAGGCAAACTTTAAACGAGTTTTTCCAAAGCTGTGTGACTACTGTCAAACTAAACGTGGACATTTAATCATGAAAGGACTTACGCTTCAACCACATTTACCACTCATACAAATGTATTAGAAAATCAACGCTCTTCTCTGTGAAAAGTGTTCATCGCGTGCTCAGGCCTACATTTCGTGTTCAACGATGAGGCCTATTTTTGGCTTAATGGCTACGTCAATAAGCGAAATTGCCATATTTGGGCTGAAGAGCAGCCCGAAGGCATTTGAGAACAGCCATTGAAAACAGCAGTTCGGTGCGGTCTATGGGCTGGAGGAATCATCAGTCCATATTTTTTCAAAGACGAGGATGGTGCCAATATAACAGTAAATGGCGAACGTTATCAAGCCATGATAAACGACTTTTAGATGCCGGATGCCAGAAATTGAAGCCCATGATTTCCATAACATTTGGTTCCAATAATACGGCGCTACTTGTCATATAGCCCGGGAAGCAATTGAGTTACTGTGTTGTCGTTTCGGTAGGCAATTTATGCCCTCTCTCGGACCAATGGATTAGCCACCAAGATCGTGAGTTTCACATCTTTGGAATTTTGCTTGTGAGAATATGTAAAAATTAAATGCTTTGTGGATAAACCAGCTTCGATTTAGGCATTGACAGCTAACATTACTTTATTCACGAGACACCGATCGAAGTCCTTCATCGAGTCATTTAGAATTGGTGTCTACGGATGGTCGAATTATGGCGCAGTTGCGGCCAATATTTGAAATTGATTATCTTTAAAAAATAATTGTCATGAATAGTTCTCCACAAAAATAATAAAGATTGCCCAATCAATTTGAATTTTCTTTTTTTTTATTTCAATTTAAAATCCGATGCCTCTAAATTGATCAATATGTACGTTGATATTGGTCGAATTTCTTATTGATCGAAAACTTTGTTTATTCGCTTCAGACTAACCAAAAAATGTGTTGACAAAACTTCAGCAACAAACTTGCAGATGACAACGCATACTGGCTGCGTCGCATTCTTGGGCCACGGTTTTTTGTGTTTTAATTTAAATAATTTTCTGTACTATAATGTTTATAGTAATCAATAGAATAATGTCAATAGAACATAGTGCCACTATCTTTTTTCTCTTTCAGGTTTTTTTACAGAATGGCTGCAAGTTCACTTCATCAATGCAACTTTTTTCACCGTCACTGTACTTATGCGCTAATTATATGTGCACAAAATATTCCATCGAACTATAGTAACTAAGATAGCGCTGAAGATGCCGTAACCCAAAAACCTTTAATTAAGTTATTTAATTATATATGCAAATAGTAAACGCAGTGCTGCAGCATTGACCATTGAAAAGCAAGAAATATTTCGTAGCACTACAAAACAAACTCTAAGACTGCGAAGAAAAATAATATCTTCTGTTTACTGCTGCGGATATAGTGGAACGATTTAAAGTTCAATTTCATAGCAAAGTAAGCCACAGAAACGCTTCTGTGAATGAGTTTTTATCTGAAATGTTTGTTTGGCGAAATCTTGCCAATACCTATTCCAAAATCTTTCAGATGGCCTCCAAACATCAACAGCGGATCTTAGCTTTGACTTTGAAATAAATACAAATACAAATTATAATAAAGTGAACGGATTTAATGTTAATGGCGCTAATGCAGAAATCTTCGAGAAAAAGTCACATGCAATTTGTTAGGTTTTTTTCTAATTCTTTTTTTTCGTGTATTTATCGGTATGTAAATATTATGGCAAGTATTTTTAATCAACAACCACTTGTAAAGCTCTATTCGCACAAAATGTGAGTGAAACAAAACAGACAAAAGCGTTAGTAGCAGATAATAAACTAAAAATAAATTTTAATAAAAAAAAACACCAAAAATAATAATTAATACAGCATACGAGTTTGGGGAGGAAAAAAAAAATAAAAATTAAACCTGTGATTCGATAGCTGCAACAAATATGTCGCTTACTGGGGAAATAATTTTGCAGCAGTTCTACAATATACACTTTTCCTATTAAGCATAACGGCAAATTATGCTTTAAATTGTACAAAATATCAGTTACTTATAATAATCGAATGAGCAATACAGCTCCATAGAGAGATGACCTTAAATCTAGACTGGTGACTGTTAAGTGGTGGAATGCTGCACTGAAGCATTCAGCTAAAAGCTAACCGCAAATGTCAAGTGCTGCGTTGGTGTTACACAAAATTAGCCAGAAACGAAGGAGCCTCTTTGCAACGCACAGTTCTACACCAGCGCGCAGTTCTACGTAGCACCGCCAAGTCGATGCCGTGCGCTCTCATCTACGCTTGCGCTGTGGATAAACGGTGCCATATGAGGTGACGCCATTATTAGCTAACTTGTTAAAGGAAACGCCTTCGTCCAGTGGCAATGGTGACACTTTGATGGGCGCTATATTAACCGGCAACGGCAATTTCAAATTGATCGAAGTATCTGTGGTGTCGATAGCGCCTTTTGGTGCAATATCATTCGCGGCCTCCAGAGCCTCCACTAAGGACGAAGGCAATGGCAATATGGAGGAGGGTAGCGCGCGTGCTGCGGAAACTGATGATGCCGCGTGGCTGTTGCTGATGCCACTGCCACCATTGCCGGCACTGCCGTACTTATAACCTTGATTGGTCAAGGCTGTTGTAAAGGCGGCATTTTCCAATGCGGGCGCAGTAAATTGTTGTGCGACATTAGTTGCTGTCGCGGCGGGCAGTTGTTGTGTATGTTGATAGTACGAAGTTGCTGATTGTTGTGAGGCTTGCTGTTGGTTTTGTTGGTATTGCTGGTAGTATTGTTGTTGCGTTTGCTGTGGCACGTAGCGTTGTTGGGTTTGCGTATAGCTGGCGTATTGTTGTTGTTGATATCGTTGCTGCGTTGTTGTGGCCGCCGATTGTGGGATGGTGAGTTGATGTTGCGGTGTCGGGTAGTGATAGTAGCGAATTGGCATGAAATTGGACAGCTGTGCGGCGTTTGCAGCGAGCAGGAATGTGAGTACGCCACAAAAGCGAATTGGTAGTTTCTGTAATAATGACATTGATTATTGAGAAAGCCAGAGAGAATTCTTTTTTTATTAGCTAAATGTTGGTTGGTTAAAAAAGTTCGGTAAAAAATTTCATTTAGCTGGCTGTAAACTTGAATACCTCGTTTAATGAAACAATTCGTGAAATGAAAAATTAACAATTAGTGAATAGTGAGTTCAGGGAATTAAAGAGAATTGTAGACAAAAAAACAAAGAGTTTGTACCGCTTGACCAAAGATTTTAGTTCTGAGCTCTACAGTCAACTATTAATGAGATAAAAAATTAGAAATAAATGATTGGCGCGTACACTACTGTTAGGTGTTTGGACGAGCTCCCTCTACTAGTTGTGGCATGCGTCTTGGGTTGTTCCACAAATGGAGGGACCTACAGTTCAAGCTGACTCCGAACGGCAGATATTTTTATGAGGAGCTTTTTCATGGCAGAAATACACTCGCAGGTTTGCCATTGCCTGCCGAAGAGTGGCCGCTATTAGAAAAAACGTTTTCCATCATTTTGCTGTTTCATGCGAATGGTAGTCCAGCACAAGCCCATTTGACTACGGCGGCAGTTGGAAGTAAGTAATTCAAATGAAGTGGACACAACTGCTCAATGGAAACGTGAAATGTTCTGTCGGAACCAAGCCAGACAAAAACATTTTTGATAACCCAGCGGAGACGGCGAAAGATTCGTTGGGTGGTTTGATATAAATATAGTAAATTCTGCCACATCAGGTTGCCATTTGTTGAGGGTCCTGCAAAAGTTCACTAACCAATTCAATTGGGACCTACTAAATTTACTTGAACCAGTTTTAACAACAAAAGGCAACAATTCTTTTGTTATGAAATAATGACTCCCTTACGGAAATAGCAAATAGTTAATAGTGGTTTATATACTTTACATATACAGGGTGATCCTTATAAGGTTTCCGTTAATCACATGTTATTTAGACAGTGACAGCTCTTTTCAGCTGTATCTGAAAGTCAGTATCATATCTCCTATCTTTTCTGAAAGGTCCCCACAGCTTCTGCAATGGGGGTTAAATGGTAAACCTAGCTTTTTCGTGTGTGAGCCGATCGTCCAATGACCCGTAGACACAGCTATGACTTTGAAAATTCACTGGCATGGAACTTTTTGAGCCGAAACAGGACGTTCATTAAACAATATCATAATGGTAACGTTAATTAAAAAGAAGTCAAAATCGTATTTTCTGAAGAAGTGCATTTTTAACTTGACGGCTATTCAAAGAAGCAAATCTGCCATATCTGCGGATCGGAAAGCCCACGCTTGATTGTTGAAATGCATCCTGAGACAGTTTGGTGATTATTTTGGAGTGCCCATTTTTCTTTGAAAATTACAGGGTCTGGCACTCAAAGTGTAACCAATTTTAGATCGCTCGCGCTCAATTTATGGCTAATACCCATGCATCAGCTGTCTGTTAGTTGGCTAGTCCAGAGTAATGCCTATAGTGCGCGGAATCATTTTGCCGAGAGTAAACGTGAAAAAAAACGCGTGATTGCATTATATTTGCCTGGAAAATCGCAACCAGCGATGGTTTTTGAGTTCGAGCACTTTACAGTAAATAAAGTTTTTGTTTATCGCACCAGTACTCGTTACAATTATACTGGTAGCATAAAAAGACTGCAACATCACGTGAAATAATTCAAAAAGTGAAGAAGCGAATTGAGTGAAATCCTCGACGAAGTGCCAGTCAAATGGCGAAAGAACTGAAAATATCTGAGCGTAGCATCCGCCGCATATTGCAAAATGATCTCAAAGTCAAACCTTATAAAAGATCCAAAAAGCGTATGATCTCACACCAAAGCAGCAACAATTCAGCCTTGAGGGAGCGAAGGAGTTGCTCCGCTTGGCCGAAGGCGGTGAATTTCCGAACGAAAGATTCACCAGTCTCGAGGCGCTGAAAAATCCATTGTCCGCGAGTGAGCCAAAGAAATGCAAGTCACATTCAGACAGCTTGCGATTCGTTTATGGAGCGTTTCAAGACCATAGTCAAGGCAAAAGGTAGTCATATCGAGCAAAAGTAAATTGATTCTTAATTTTGGCTTATTTTTACTCTGAATTCAATATAAGTAATTTTTCGAACTAAATTTATGTCCTTTTTAATTGGTTACACTTCGAGTGCCGGGCCCTGTATGATAAAAAGGCCATTTCAATCAATGTGAATGTTACAGAGGTGCGATAAAACATCGAAAACATGGACTTGAATGATTTTTGATTTCAGCAGGAAAGCACGTCATGTCACACAGCACGTGCCACAATCGAGTTTCTGCGCGCAAAGTTCGGTAATCGTATTATCAGCCACTTCGGCGATGTCAATTGGCCACCTTTGAAATGCGATTTGACGCCGTTGGACTTGTGTTTATAGGTTGTTAAAAAGAATATCAAACAAGTGATTTGTGTGCAAAAGCCCTAAACCCTCACCAAAGCCTCGGAAAAGACTTGTGTGCTATTGCAAGATCAGTCACATGAATGAAATCGTAATCAGTAAATTATCGGCACGCTTGCTCTTTCGAATAGACCAATAACGACTTGACTTGAATATACTTAATTTGTTTTAGTTTTTAAAAAGAAACCATTAAATGGACCACCATACAATACATATATAATATTATGATTTCGTTTGAAAGAAAAATTTTAATAAGAAACTTTCTCATGTCCGTAATACATTCAGACTTGTAATGTTACTTAGCACAGCAAAATCCACGGGAAAATTATTGGCTGCTGCAGTATTTACTTACAGAACCTTCGGGCATAGCTCAATAGGAAAGAGGAGTGTAGGTTGCACAGACTACATGGCTCCGCGCTTTAATTCGGAGAAAGGGTTTCACACTACAATGGAAGAGGAGGGATGGCACAACGGCATAAAGCCTGGCCGTAAGACTTTTCATATTTGCACAGACGGCTCTAAGACTTTGGCCGGAATGGGAACGTGTGTTTTCTGTTCAAAACTAGGGATTAGCTGCTGGACCAGAGCAATATTTTCCAAGCGGCAGTTTTTGCTGCGGAGCTAGCCTACACAAAAACTGAAAATAACTTAATAATTAATATCTAATCCCATGTCGAGAGGTCGTTCGTGTCAGGCCCATTCGTTGAGAATTCATGATTTTTGTATGAAACTACTTCACTGTGCATGTTTCATACCATTTGCTTATGATAAAATATTATTAAAATAAAAAAAATTTGGAAAAATCTCTTCGAATATGTTTAGTTAAAGCTTTGAAGATACCTTATGAATTTTTTCTAATTTTCTGTTGGCGTTATATAGTGGAAATAAACGAACAAGCCATTAAGGTAACAAATGCACATCTATTGGGTGCCGGGTAACAAAGCCATTAGAGGAAACAAAATAGTAGACGAGAGAGCCAAAAATGCTGTTCTCCTATCATTTGAGACATTGAGATTGGCATACTTGTACAACGAAGTGGACGAATAGATAAAAAAGCAAGTGAAAGCTATGTGGACTCATTTGACTACAAGCGAACTGCAACAGTCATCTGCAGAGCTGATGACAAAAACCTGACTCAATTCGTACTTACGCTCACATCAAAAAAAGTCTGCAGAACTATTGTAGGTATGCTAACAGGTCATATTCTGTTGGCTGCACATGCTTACAAGGTAGGGATTGCTAGCAACGACAAATGCAGGAAGTTCAGAGAGAATCCTAAGGAAACTTTCGAGCTTCTTCTGTGTATTTGTCAGTTATTATCAAAAACGCGCTCGAAATGACTGGGAGCCACAAAATTTAAAGGTCTGGAGGATTTCTCAAAAATAGATCCTCTAAAGCTGCTTTGATTTGCTTAAAGCCTTGACATCCCTCGTGATCTCTACTTAAAATCTTAATAAAGGTCAATCTCCAACTGGTATCGCTGGGGGCCAAAAGTCTGTGCGTGAATTAATGCCAGCCAAGTAGGTCTAACCTTACCTAATACACTCAGAGGCCTTTCATTGTCTGCCAAGAGACGTCCGATATTAACCTGGCGACAATCAACATATTTTTTGTGTTACCGTCGATGGTTCGGGTTTGAAATAAGGTTAAAAAAAAACATTACAATTAATTGAATATTGTTTATTATGTCAATAATATTTG
>JAYXIM010004007.1:0-16976 GCA_037575425.1 Anastrepha fraterculus | reverse complement strand
GCTGGAAGCATCATTGGTCTTTATTTAGGAAAAGCCACGGTGTGAATGGCGCGAGCGCAATCGAGCTGACTGAATTCTTTTTCCCTAGACATGTACGATGGTTCAAAAAAGACGGCGCAACTTACCATACAGCGCGTTTAACAATCGATTTAGTGCAATATTCATGCCACCATTGACGCCACATGGCCAGATTTATTGGAAAAGTAGTAAAAAATTGGACTGGTCGAATGGCGCATATAACTCGTAGCCGTGGAAGACATATGGCGGATATTATATACAAAAAAAAATTAAAGGTATTAAGTTTTTTAATTTTAAATTTTTTTTTATTTTACAAATCTTACAATAATAAATTATTAAATAAACTAAAGCAAATGCAGCGCTAGCAGCGGCTGAGCATGGAATTATCTACCAGATTATAATAAAACAAATCATTGAAGCTCTTAAAAAAACAGTCGATATATACACTAAGGCGTACCCCGACTTCGTTTTTTTTGCTGGTTTATAAAAATGTTAAATAATAATTGAACTTTTCTCCTATGAAGGAAAGTATACGCAATGGATTTCTCTGCTTAAGGTTTCCCCTTTGAAAGTTTAAAGTTCTCTAAAACATTAGATTGCAGCTCGACTGCGTACATTTTCGTATTTTTTTGTAATACCTAGTAATTGTCTTACCGCGAATAAAGTACTAAGGTAACGTAATTGTTGGCTGGTCAACCCAAGTCGGATTATCGCCTGTTGCAGCATGTTCCTCCAATTGTCTCGGTTTCGCGTCTGCTTCTTCATCTACACCGTCAATCCATCTGAGTGGTGAGCTCCTTCTTCTATGTCTGTGGCATAATCCAAATAGTATTTCTTCCACATCTCTTAGTGACCAGGTTTCACTACCGTATAGCAAAGTAGGAATGATAATTTTGCGGTACAGTGAAATCGACGTTCTCGTGTCCAGAAGGCTGCTCTTTAGGTGATTTCTCAAATTAACGATATTGTGAGCAGTTTCTGCAGAAATTTTGTTATTAAAATTAATGGTTACTCCTAGATACATAAATTCCTTCACTACATCAAAACTATTATCACCAGTTTTCAGTGTTTGACCCACATTTTGTCTGGCATAGAAGGTAAACGCTTTATGTTTGCCTTCATTTATTTCCCTATCCATATTTTTAGCTGCTTTTTCTATGCTTTCGAGAACTTCTTTCAAATTACGCAGCGAGATGCAATAATTTCTGTGTCATCCGCGTAAACCAACAACTGAACCGATTTGAATAAAGTAGTTCCCTTTCTGTTTAAGCCTGGATTGCGTGATAACCTTTTCGAAGGTAATATTAAAGAGAAGACATGAGACCCTTTTACTGGAATTCGTTTAGGACGGCGAACTCTCGCGAGAGATCGTTTTGAACGTTTGATAGTTTTGATGTTCCTTACATTTTGCATAGTCGACCGCATCAAGCGTATTAGCTTATCGGGAATGCCGAACTCGGTCATCACTGAGAAGAGCTGGTTTCGAATTATGCTGCCGTAAGCTGCTTTGAAATTTATGAAAAGATGGATCATCGTAATTTCATCTTCACGAGACTTTTCTGCTTAGTACAAAAATTTGGTCAATCGCTGATCCTTCTTGGAATCCGGCCTGGTAGCTACTAATTATGTGATTAGTATGCGGTTTAAGTTTACCGTTTAAAATATATGAGAATATTTTGTAGCTGCTGTTCAATTTTTATAGAGCAACGTATGTAGATCCGTTATTTAAATACCTGTTTTTAATCATTTACGCGTGTAGAATTGAGAAATTTTGCAGTAAAAATCCTAAAAAAAATTTGTATTCCAGCCTTCGTGTGCGTACAACCCCTTCACCACATTTAAGCCTTAAGCCAAAGGGACATTAGAGATATTGTAAGAAGATATTCTTAACCAAATCTGTGGCATCTTTGGTTTGGTAGCATACATGCGTAACTTTCGTTTACTAACAGCTGCCATTTGAGCCAACAAGCATTAGTAGAACTCTCTCAGCTTGCTTACACAACATAAATGTTTTATTGTTGTAACACAAATAAGGTAAAGTTTGCTGGGTAAACTTACCAACATACGCATTAGCTTAAGGGGGAAGTACCTTTAGAGGGCCGAAAAAAACCAGTTTTTCGTGATTTATTTTTGGGAAAATGAAAACAGTGCACATGAAATTAATATGATATATATTTAGGGCAATGCTCCAAGAAGAAAAAAGCGTATTTAACATTATTATAAATAAGCAATTAATTGAGTTATGGCGGTTCACGTAAATCGTGTCGCCGCTGACATCGAATTCGGCGTAAGCGATCCTGACCGCAACTTTCATCTGAAATCATAAAATCAAACATTATTTTACTCAGGAGGGTTTTTTATCCTAGATAGACTACAATCTCTAGCAAATTCGAAGATTAACCATTAAAATGAGGCTTCAAAAAAAACTTTTGGTTTTTTTTGCAAAAATTTTCAAACATTTTTGTGTTAAAAAGTATCTAAAAATTATTTTTTCTTTTCGTCCGTAGTCTATCTAGAGTAGCTTTTTATGCCCTTTAAAATGAAACCTTGATGAAGAAAATTGGTTCAATACTTTTTCCGTAATCACTTACGCCAATTTGAAAAACATGGTTTCGAGAAAACGCCGTTTAAAGTTCGCGGTCAAGGCTCGGTCGGCTCGGCGCGCGCCACTTTCAAGTGGCATATCTTCCATAATTTTCAAGATCGGCTTTTGAAATTTTGCAATAATATTCTTAGAGCATATACCTATCGGTTAAGACAATAAAAAAAAAATCGATTTTTTGAAACGTCTAAAGGTACTTCCCCCTTAAATCTATAGCAAATAAACTCAATTTTAACACTAACACTTCTCCTTTCATTACTGAACACAGGTAGATAGATATACGCACTTGCAGAAATGTGTGCACGTCTGTGTGTGTGTGCACTCATATTAGCAAGTGCTCCGTTGCATTGGATTGCATTGGCTACCTACCAACCAACCTACCATTTGCTAAATGTCATGTTATTTGATACTAAAATTTTGTTCTCAATCGAATGCTCTCCGAATGAATGAGTTTCTCCTATACATACAGCAATTAAAAGTGACTTTTAAGTGAGTCTAAAGTGGTGTTTATTACACCTGGCTGGCGCTGAATGTGGAAACTTTCTTGCAATATCCTCAACTGCTTTGCGCTCAAACGATAATGTCGTAATTAAACATGAATGCTTGCTATGAAAACAAGACATTCAAATTGTAGCTAAAGTATTAAAAAGTTGAAAAAATAATCAGAGATGAATACATAGTAAATTGGTAGTATGGCATTAAAAAATGTAATTAAGTGGAACCCTGGGGGCGAAAAAATGTACACCTCAGAGTATCTGATTTTCAGCTTTTTTAGTGAATGTGAAAAAAGGAATTACACGACAAAAATGTATGAGGAAACATTGAATAGTATTAGTGTGAATAATTTTGCGAACCTAGATCAGGTTTTGTATATGTAACGCAAGAGATTTCATAAAGAAATAACATTGCTGAAATGCCACATCTGAACGCACATAGAACATAATACCAAATGCGCTAATAAAGATAAACTCTTGTTGACAGGTACAGCCTGCGACAAATGATAGAAAATCTACTTTTCGACCAGTTTTGGCTATTGTTTATTTTTTACGTATTGTTATATTGGATATGCGAATAAATTTCCGCCCTCGTAAAAGAGATGTTGTGTTCGTTCCAGTAATATACTGGTGATTTGAAGGTGTATATGTGAGGTCTCGATCGCAGTAGTTGACATGGGTTTGAAGCGTAAGGCGTTTTTATCTGACGTCAAAAATGTCTACGTTCGTCCCGAAAAAAACAGCATTTGTGGGAAATCAGGCTTCATTATTACCTTTCAAAGAAAAGTGCAGCAGAAACGTGTCGTATATTGATTAATATTTACGGTAATCACACTCCATCAAATACAACTTCTAAAGAGTGGTTTCGACGCTTCCAAAGTGGCACTTTCGATGCGATTGATACAGATCGCGAGGGGGCACCGAAAAAATTCGAAGATACTCAGTGAAATTCCTAATGAGTTGGATGTTCAGAGATCAACCGTCGGTAAACGTTTGCCCGCAATGCGAGTGGTCCAGAAAGCAGGTAACTGGGTGCTACATCAATTGAAAGAGAGGGATATCGAGAGACGTTTGGTGACGTGTGAGATGCTTCTTGAACGGCAGGAAAGAAAAAGTTTTCCGCATCTCATCGCCACTGGCGATTGAATCTTTTACGAAAAGAAGCGTCGAATGTGTTGGAGCTTGCCAGGTGAACCAGATTCATGGACAAGGAAAAAAAATATTCATGCTTCAAAGGTTATGTTGGGATCAGAAGGGTGTCATCTATTATGAACTCCTTAAACCATCTGAGACTATCACTGCCAATCATTACCGACTGCAGCTAATGTGTTTGAATCGATCTCTTAAACAAAAGCCGCCGGAATGGGACGGTAGACTCTAAAAGCTGCATGAAAACGCTAGGCCACACGTTGCTAAATCGGTTCAGAAATATTTAGAGAGACTGAGTTGGGAAATATTGCTCCACCCGCCGTATTCCCCAGTTATTGCACCTTCGGATTACCATCTTGTCCGATCAAAGCAATCAGCACTTATTGGAGATCGATTCACTTCTTACGAGAGCATCGCAGACTGGCTTAATGAATGGATCAAGTCAAAACAACTCAAAAGGACGGAAACTTATTCCCAAGCCCAACACATTTTTTTGTGAATTTTTTTATTTCATTTAATTTGTAGCTACTTAACAATAAATAAACTAACAAACAATTTTCTTTGGTTTTTATATAATACATAGATAGCCTATTCACGCATTTTTTCGAATCAGGGCTTCTCCAGTGGTTTTATGCCGAGGTCGCTGATGCGTACAAACCAGGGTGCATTGGTAGCGCATCTTCTTCTTAGTTGGCGCGATAACCGATTAAGCGATTTTGGTCGAGTTTAACAAAGCGCGCCAGTCGTTTCTTTGTTGTGCTAACCGGCGCCAGTTGGACACATCAAGGGAAGTCAAGTCCTTCTTCCTCTGCTACCACCAGCTGGTACCGCATCGAATACTTTCAAAGCCGGAGCGTTTGTATCCATTCTATATCTATATTCACTACGCTATGTCTATGTCGTCGTAAAGCTCATTCAGCTCATCGTTCCATCGCCTGCGATACTCGCCGTTGTCAACGTGCAAAGGTCCAAAAATCTTACGCAGAATCTTTCTCTCAAACACTCCAAGCGTCGCTTCATCGGATGTTGTCATCGTCCACGCTTCTGCACCATACGTTAGAACGGACATGATGAGAGCCTTGTGGAGTGTTAGTTTTGTTCGTCGTTTTGTTTGTACTACTCATTTTGCTACTTATTTTCATTTCAAAATTAGCACTTGTAGGCAAGAGAGATTCTACGTTGGTAGCGCAGGCAAGACTTTATTCTGTAACCTTTGGATTTGAAGTATGTCACTGGAGCTTAAGCAACCTATAGTTGGATCCCATACGATCCTTTAAATCAAGAATTTGCTTTGAAGTATTAAAAGTGAATAATATCTAATTCTTCTATTTTCTTCTTTCACGTGAGTTTTGTGTCAAAAGTCATGCCCAGGTATACAGCTGTGTAGTCATTTATGTATAGTTCGATATCGAATTCTATTATACGTGAAACTACTATGAACAGATTTTGTTTCATTTAATTTTATGCTCCAAGTAACAGTCCACTTATAGATTCTGCTTAAATGTTTTTGAAGACTTGCAATTGACTCAATCTGTGTTTTTCCAACTAACAAGATAACGGTGTCGTCTGCAAACATTGTTGGGACACAGTTCTGAGTAGGCAAATCGCATGTAAAAATTAGGTAAAGAATGTGCTCCAAAACGCTACCCTCTGGGACACCAGCTTTAATTTCTTTCAGGTCAGAATACGTGTCGTCGTGTTTAATTCGAATGAAGCGATCTGATGAATAGCATAAATAATAAAAATATTGTAATATTGAATTGATAATAGCTCTTTTATTTTGAGATATACCTTATCGAAAGCCTTGAATGCATCTAAAAATATAGCCGAACACATTTTTTCACTTTGCGAAGGCATTTTCTATAACTAGGTTAGCCTGTGGACTGGATGGATTGCTGAATGTTTTGGGCAAAAGCCACATTGATGCATTGGTATCAGGTTCCTCTGCTCAATAACTTTGTTAATGTGTTTAGTTTTGAGAAGATGGGTAGGAGTGATATAGGCTGATACGACGAAACATCGTGTGCTGGCTTTCCTGGCTTGTTGAAAATAATCACCTCGGCAGTTTCCGAGTATATAGGTACATATGTGCTTCAATTTCAATGCAGCGTTCATAATCTCTGTTAATTTAGTTAGAGTAGTTAGTGGAAGCTATTTTAGAATTTCAATAGTGATAAGGTCAAGGTTAGATGATTTTTAGAGTATAATTTTTTTACTTCATCACATAATTCAGAATACGTTACTGTAGGAACTTCGTCGTGATCCCCTTAATAACATAGTTTCATTTCAGCCGCTCTTGATAAGTCGTATGGCCTGAAAATATTTCCAAGGTATTCAGAGAAGATACCAACTTTCTCTGTATTGGTTTTTGCCCAATGGTACTGATTTTCTTATTGGTGGATATTGCGTTGTAGCTGGTTACGAAAATCTTTTCGTGCAGTTCCAAAGTAAAAAATGCTCTTTAAGTAGACACTAAGAGAGCTGCTTTTAAAATTCTCTATCTTTTTAGACAGTTCTTTTGATATTTTATTCAAAGAACTTTTATCAGGTGGACACCTAGATTGCTGCCATCGTCGACATGCTTAGCGTTTTTGTACAAACATTTCTTTTATTTCTCTATTGTATTTATGTCCCGCTGAAGTAGTTCTTATAATTGGCGTACTACCCCACGCTGTGTGTTGTATGTTGTTTGACAAATTTAAAATTCAATACTTCATCGTCATAACTATTTCTTTCTGATCCGTTTGAAAAAGTTTAAGTCATTCTCCAACAAAAAAAACCATTTAAAATTTTAACATTTTTTTTTATAAAATTAAAAAAAAAAAAACATTTTAAAATTTTACAAATTTTTTATGTTGATGAAGTATTGAACTAGTAAAACAACATACAATGCACAGGGTGGAGTAATACGCCAATTATAAAAAAAAAATTTTTAATTTCATAAAAACAAAATTTGTTTTAAATTAATTAAAAAAATTTCACAAACTTTCAGAACAACCAATTCGAATTATTAGAAAAAATGTTGGTACACAGTTTCATAGTCTATTAAATTTTGGTATAAAAAATGCAAAATTCAACGTGCTAAAAGACTCGTGATGCTTTCCATTTCAATTCAACCGGGCTATTCGGGTCATGTTCTTCGATTTCGATGTAACTTAAATATGTTGCTCTCTGGTCAAAATAATGAGACACGTATTTTTTTTTTCGCCCGAAAAAAAATTTTTTCAAGAGTTATCGGCAATTTTGTTTTTCGCCTCAAACTCGATTTTTTTTAATTATATAAGAAAAATTTTTTTTTAAATGCCCATAACTTAGTCAAAAATTAACCGATTTCAATAATTCTGGGTTCAAAATGATCGTAATTACTTACACAAGCGACTTCATGTAGAAACAATTGCAAACAAGTAGTTGAAAATTTTTTATTTAGCAAAAAAGAAAAAAAAATTGAAATTTTTTCGAAATTCAATATTTCAAAAAGTGTATTTTTTTTTTTTTTATAACTTTTTTCAAATCAAAAGGACATCTCAAACTTTAATTGAGCTGCATGCCTAGTAGCTAAAATGAGTTGTTTTTGAGTAATGAATTTTTGAGTAAACACCCTGTTTCGCACTTTTTGTTTTTTGCAAAATAAAAAATGTTCAACTACTTTTTTGCAACTATTTCTACATGAAATCGCTCGTGTAAGTAAATACGATTATTTTGAACCCAGAATCATTCAAATCGGCTTATGTTTGACTAAGTTGTGAGCAATTAAAAAAAATTTTCTTATATAGATTCTTTCCATTTCAATTCAAAAGGGCTATTCGGGACATGTTCTTCGATTTCGATGTAACTCAAATAGGTTGCTCTCTGGTCAAAATAATGAGACACGTATTTTTTTTTTCGCCCAAAAAAAATTTTTTTCAAGCTTTATCGGCAATTTTCTTTTTCGACTCAAAATCGATTTTTTTTAATAATATAAGAAATTTTTTTTTTAATGCCCATAACTTAGTCAAAAATAAGCCGATTTGAATGATTCTGGGTTCAAAATGATCGTCATTACTTACACGAGCGATTTCATGTAGAAATAGTTGCAAAAAAGTAGTTGAACATTTTTTATTTTGCAAAAAACAAAAAGTGCGAAACAGGGTGTTTACTCAAAAATTCATTACTCGAAAACAACTCATTTTAGCTACTAGGCATGCAGCTCAATTAAAGTTTGAGATGTCCTTTTGATTTGAAAAAAGTTATAAAAAAAAAAATACACTTTTTGAAATATTGAATTTCGAAAAAATTTTAATTTTTTTTCTTTTTTGCTAAATAAAAAATTTTCAACTACTTGTTTGCAATTGTTTCTACATGAAGTCGCTTGTGTAAGTAATTACGATCATTTTGAACCCAGAATTATTGAAATCGGTTAATTTTTGACTAAGTTATGGGCATTTAAAAAAAATTTTTTCTTATATAATTAAAAAAAATCGAGTTTGAGGCGAAAAACAAAATTGCCGATAACTCTTGAAAAAAATTTTTTTCGGGCGAAAAAAAAATACGTGTCTCATTATTTTGACCAGAGAGCAACATATTTGAGTTACATCGAAATCGAAGAACATGACCCGAATAGCCCGGTTGAGTTGAAATGGAAAGCATCTCGTTTGATTTTTTATCATTTTTTCTCTAACAATGCTGCGTATTTTCCCCATATAAAAGTTACACCACGCTTTTAATTAACAATTGCAATTATCATACGGAAAATGTCAAGAAAAAAGTTATAAAAAATCAAACGCGTTTTGTTTTTTCAACTTTAAATTTAAAAAGCTTTAAAACTACATGCGAAACATTTTTCTATAAATTACATTTAAAACCGTAGAATTGGGGTGAAAAGTTTGCGGAATTTTTGTATTTTTTGTAAAAAATTTTAGAACTGGATTTATATGGCTTTTGTTAGCCACCGAGCTACAGCCTTGGCAAAAAATATTAGGCACCCCATTAATTACTAAATTTTTCGTTCTAAAAAGTGAAGCAATAATATTTTATTGATAAATCAGTACAAATAAAGAAATTAGTTATAAACACATTAATATTTATATGGGTCCACCCGCTGCTTTGATAACAACAGCAATCATCTGGGACCTGCTGCGTACAAGCGTTACATATTGGGCTTTACTTATGGCCCTCCATTTTTGAATTAAAGCATTTTCCAGGACTATTTGCGATGTTATGATATATTTCTTTATCTAGCGTTTTAAAATGGACTACATTACTTTGTGGGCTTCAGATCTGGAGACTGTGTTGGCCCACCTAACAAAACAATGTTATTGTCTCTAAACCAACGCATCGTAGTCACTAATTTGTGATAAGACGCATTGCCAATTGAACTCTATCTAAATCAATGTCACCGAAAATGCGCATTAACTAAGGAAAAAGTACAGTTTCTAATACATTTATGGACTTTTGACTGCCCATGCAACCCTTGCAAATGAACATTTCGCCGACACCATCAGCAGCCATACAGCCCTAAGTCATAATTCTGCCTCCCCTATGCTTAACAGTGGGTACCACGTAATCTGGAAGTTATTCCTCGACAATGCATCGCCTCACATATGTCACACCAGGTGTTCCAAATATCTGTAGGAAAAGAAAAATTGGATTAAGATAGGAAGTTATGATTGTTGATGATGTAATTTAAGCCTCTCTCGAAGTTCAATTCATTCAGACCACAGAACATTCGGACATTCCTCCTCCGTCGAATGTTAGTATCAGAGAGCCCATTCTAAATGATTTTTCCGGGCTTCTTTCGGACTTTGCATCCTTTTAAACTTGCTTTCAGAAGCTTTTTCTAGCTATTCGAGCACTAACGGATTTTCCAAATTTCTTCTTAAGTATACCTTTAAAAATGAAATCTTTAGAGTTTACTCACCAAGTGTGACATGGCTTTTCCCATATTGCAATAGAAAGGGTTAGGCTAAGGCGTTTATGTAATACGACCAGATTGATATATAAGTACAAAAAGCAGCAGTCACTTTGGTAGCCATTTTTGAAATGACTTGTATTTTAGTGGGGTGCCTAATACTTTTGACTAAAAATTATGAATATTCAAAAAGCAAAAAAAAAAGGGCAATTATCAAAACTGTTAAAAATATTAATATACTATTATATCATTGTGTCGAGGGCTATGGACTTAGCTTTCATGCTGCTTCTGTGGCTTATTACTATTCTTATTGTCACGCCATAGTGCACTCTGACCTCTAATGTGGTCTATTGCGCCAGCCCGCCAGCCTATAATACGGCACGATACTCTAAAGTACTAGGAACAAGATCTTATATTTCCCACTTTTGTATACTTATAAACGTATAGCTTAATTGATCAACCGACCGACCCGATTGGTTCAGGAAAAAAGGAGCTTGGGCCTTTCAAATGGAGTATAATGTTAAGAAAACTTGAGACATCTGTATTTAAGGAATTCAAAGGTCTAACTCACGAAAAGGTCTGTCGCTTATTTCTACTAGTCCTACTTTACCAAAATGATAACAAAGGCGACATTTTTTTGCCTACCTCTGTTCTGGGCCCTTCATTCAGTGTCGTCTGAATTCTATGTCTTCCCAATCATTCATAACTTCCTTAATGTGGACTGAATAGCTTGGAAAAAGCTCTTTATAAAAAACCTTCTGCTGTTTAAAAGCGGCGTAAAACTGTAGGTCCCTCCAATTGGGGAAAACATCAAGACACCTATCGCAAATAAAAGGAGGAGCTCGATCAAATACTCAAAAAGGGCTGTGTCCCGCAAAATGGTTCTCGTTTATAGAGTTTTGATATAGCGCTTAATTTCATTAGGCAATTCATCTATTCGTTGCCGTAATGACATTCAGATTCTGGTACACAGCTCAGTAAGACGGTGTTCACTGCGCTCAGGCTTTTGAGAACAAGAAAGTATTTATATATAAGTATACGAATGTTATTATTTAGGTATATGATTTATGACTTAAGACTGTATGCTTGCCTAACAAAATACAGACGTGCGTTTGACTGTGGGATAACCGATAATCGATCGACCCAAAGACACGCGCACCAGTTTTACCATCCGTAAATGGCGACGCGTCTGTATACCAGCTTTTCGAGTCAGGTTCCATGTGTGGATTACCAATGGCGTAAGTTTCATAAATCACGGAAAGGGGTTTTTTAATTATCTTTTTATGAAAATATAAAAAATGTTCCTACAAAAACCATATGAATCAAACTATTAAGATGTAAGTAAATTAAAAAAATAAATTCTGCAAAACTTCAAACTTCTGTAGATAAATTTTGAGTACAAAGTTTTATAGTACATGCTCAGGGTAGCTCGAAAATTGTGTTGATTTTTGAGAATAAGTTTTTGCTGACGATCTTGCTCATTTTCTTCTTGTAACGAATGCTCAATACTTGCATCACTAATTATTTCAATAATTTGTAGAACTATATTTTCGTAAAAAAATTATTTAAATTAAAAAAGGAACAAATAAATTATCTATAAGCCCTAGTATGTATATACTTAAATAAAATTTGAGGTTTGGTTTTTATTCCACCTCCGAATGGCAGATGTTTTTTGTGTGAGGGCCTTTTTCATGACAGAAATAGACTCGGACGTTTGACATTGCCAGTTGCGGGATGACCATTCTTTCTGTCATTGGGTGTTTCGTGCCCGCAGATTCGAATCTGTGCACTTCCAAATAGTAGTCACGCACCAACCCATTCGGTTACGGCGACGGCTTAGTACTCTATTAGCCCAACCTATAGGTCCTAGTGATCTACTTTATTATTACACTATATTATTTACCTAATACTTAAGATAATAACACCAAAATTTTCAACAAAATATGGTGAATTATTACTGTTACAAATATGGGTTTGAAACCCTAAGACCAGATTTCGAATATCTAGACCCGTAACATGTGCTAATAGTGTTCGAAGTTAATATTCATTGTTGCACAGTGTACAACCAAAACAGCAGAATAGAGCCGTTCATCAAAGATCAAGATTGTTTACACAATTTTTCGACTTGGAAAAAAAGTAAGCGCTACTTATTTTGAATAAAGGGTGATTTTTTGAGAGCTGTAGAAAAGTTTTTCAAAAAAAAAAACGCGTAAAATTCAGAAAAATGCATTACATTTGTATTTAAATCGATAGTACGGTCCATATAATTTAATGTTTGCAAATAAATGCTTTAATGTTGTCTTCCAATGCGTTAATTGAAGCAGGCTTGTCTGAATAGACATGGAAAAAAATTATCTAAAGGCGTCGCACGATCTGGTCCCGAACGTGAAATAAAATGTTCACCGAACTCGCCTCTCAACAAGTCCATTGTTACGCGTGCTGTGTGGCATGTGGCATCGTCTTGCTGAAATCACATGTCACGCAAGTCAAGCTTTTGCATTTTGGGGAGAAAAAGTTGGATATCAGTTCACGGCAGCGCTCACCATTCACAGTTACGTTACGCTTCGCAGCATCTTTAAAGAAGAACGGTCCAATGATACCTACAGCCCATAAACCGCACCAAACTGTGACCTTTTCTGGATACATTGGTAGCTCTTGCAATTCTTCTGGCTGATATTCACTCCAAAATCGACAATTCTGCTTATTTACGTACCCATTGATCCAAAAAAGAGCTTCGTCGCTGAACACAATTTTTCGATAAAAAAGTGGATCTTTGGCCAACTTTCCAAGAGCCCATTCACCAAAAATTCTGCTTTGCGGTAGGTCGTTCGGGTTCAATTCTTGCACCAGCTGTATTTTGAAAGGCTTCACACCTAAATCCTTTCGCAAAATTTTCCACGTTGTTGAGTAACAGAGGCCCAATTGCTGCGAACGGCGACGAATCGATAATTGATGGTCATCATTAACACTGACCGATACAGCTGCGACTGCAACTGAAGAAAAGTTCACATTCTACGTAAGCGTGTTGGTGGTTTGATGTCCAATAATGTAAATTTGGCTCTAAATTTAGTCACAGTAGCTCGAATAGCCGCTTCGGTGGGTCCATTAAACTGACCATAAAATGGAAGAAGCGCGCGATAAACTTTCTTAACAGAACACGCATTTTTATAATAAAATTCAATGATTTGCAAGCGTTGTTCGTTTGTAAGACGATTCATGGTTAAATTATAGACCAAACTGAAGATGTTTGACAGTGAAACAAAACACGAAACGTGCGTCAGCTGTTGAAACCAACTGTTTAAAAAAATAATAGCTAAAAAATCGCCCGTTATATCTGGAATAGAACTCTTTATTTTTACGACTTTATTCAATTAACTTGTATTTATTGAATTTTCTTTTGTTTTGCCAAATGTTCACTGATACTCGTGTGTATGAATCAGAGAATGCTCTTGTTATAAGTGCTTTAATTTTGATAATTTAATGATTTTATAAAAGTATTCCAAGAACAATAACAGGTAATATCACCATAATTAGACTATTTTATACCTACCACATTTTTAAGAATATCGCAGAATGAAAACTTCCCTTTAATAAATCGTCCATAAATATATGGAAAAAATTATTCGAGGGTGAATGAGACACCATGAGTTGAAAAGTTATTTTTTCCTATAACAAAAACAGAAAACTTTTAAGGTGAAAATGCTGAGTGAGCTTTTTCGGAGTTCTAAATTCAAAGCTCGCTTCTAAGCGACTCACCACAGTTGTAAGAAATTTACCACAGCGGGCGAAAATTGTGATGAAAATTCGCCACAGTGCTAAAGGAAAGAACTGTGAAAGAAGGAAAGGGCGTAAATTTTGCTGCTGATTTTTCTTTTAGTACAGTAAAATTTTTATAGATTAGCTATTAACGAATTTTCGAACACCGCAAATATAGACACCACAATATGTTTTGCACCACAGTACGAATGAAAAGGCTACTTTACGAATAAAAACACCACAAATTCTACACCTTAGAATTTTACCACAGAATTTTATCTCTTAAACTTCTTACTATTTTCGTATTTTTGAATTGCTGAGTGAACTTTATTATACAAAGTTTTTTCGATTTCCTTAAAAATGGACCTATTTAGAATATATGAAAAAAATGTCGGCAGCGGGAATTGATGTTCGACTTATGGTATGAGCAACGCTGATAATGACGCGGTGCGTTTGTTCCCACGACTACGTTGTGAGGCGAAGCTGTATTTCAAGGTGTTGTATGACGCTGCTGAAAGATGATTAAGTGTGCAGCGAGAATAAATTTGAAGATATACAGGGTGGGCCATATAGCGTTTGCTTTTTGAACCACCTATTTTTTTTTTTAATGGTAACACAAATGGCATGTCAAATGTGTTCATAATTTACTTAAAGGTTTGACATTTCCAAAATGGGATGCTATACGCTTGAACAAAATTAGGAAATATTGAAAACCTACTTCCAAAGTGGTGAGTCTTCTTCTTCTTTTCTGATTTTCACATCGGTGGCTACGTCAATACGCAAAATTGTCGGATTTGGTGCTCAGGAACCCCACACGTTACTGTAGAGAAGCAAATGCATCCACAACGAGTCAGTGTTTGGTGCGGTTTTTGGTCTGGCGGCATCATCGGGCCATTTTTTTCGAAAATGAGCGAGGAGCCGCGGTTACAGTAAATGGCGAGCGTTACCGTGACATACTCAACGAGTTGTTTCCAAAAATTGAAGAGGATGACATGGACGACACTTGGTTTCAACAGGACGGTGCAACTTGTCACACTGCCAAAGTTACACTCGAACTTTTGGCTACCGTTTATGAAAACCGAATAATCAGCCGAAATTCCGATATCAATTGGCCGCCTCGGAGCTGTGATTTAAGCCCGTTGGACTATTTTTTGTGGGGAGCCGTTAAGGACAAATGCTATGCGAACCATCCAGAGACGATTGATGCTTTAAAACACGAAATCGAAGTTGCCATTCATGAAATTGGAGCCCAAACAATCGAAAATGTGCTTAACAATTGGGTTGATCGAATGGCCCACTGTAAAGCCAGTCGTGGCAGTCATTTGAACGATATTATTTTCCATTCATAAATGACAATGTTCAATCTTCCAAATAAAAAAAAGTCGGAAAGTCGGACATCTGGCATTATTGCGATTATTTGGCACTGAAAAACGGGAAATCCCACAATTAATTTGCTCGCTCTTGATAGAACAGTGCATAGAAAGAACCAAGCGTAAGAAATTAAAACAAAATTTCTGGTGTGTTTTGTTGAACAAAAGTCCAAATTGTAAACATGGGTAGACGCGTGGTCAAAGCTCAATTGTAGTCAAAAATTTAATTATTAGTCAACATGAAAAGGGTAAACTCGTTCGGGAAATCGCAGAAATAGTGAGTAGACCCTGCTCGACTGTATACGATGGATAAAGCGTTTCAAAGAAACAAAATCCGTGGAAAATAAGAAGTAATCGGGGCGACCAAAACTATTTTCGGATGCAGATGAATGGTCCAAATGGTCCAATACAAATCCAAATTTGAGCGCTTCTAAGCGCGCAACAGAAGTCGCCCAAAACTTAATATTAAGGGTACAGATACCTGTAAACGGCCATATTTTCCCTGATTTTCATTTAAATGATTTAAAATAAAGAAGTGAATATATTTCTTTTCAAAATTGGAATAGAGTTTATTTATACAATAAAATAATATACAATTTTTTTATTTTATTTTAATTCTTTAAAATGGCGGATGTACACTGAATTCTTCCAGGAAAGTCGCAGCGGGACTTCTCAATCGGCGGGCATTGTAGCATCGACGTCAGTGACCTGAATACAAAAACCAAATATTTTTTTGTTTATTAATGTCATAATTTCTATATGAATTTAAAAAAAATGAAAAAAAAAAATCGCGGAATAAAATGCTTAAAAAATGGATTTGGGGCGAATTTTCCTACTATTTTTGCTTCGAAAAAATTATTTTTTTGAAAAATTTTCGAAAACTTAAATTCACATACAAAGTAATATCATAAAAAAATGTGTGCAAAATTTCAGGGAGATCGGTCAATAACTTCTCGAGCTATCGTGTACGACAATATTAAAAATATAGGTTTGAGAAAAACGCGTTTAAAATCGGCAACGTAACTATACCTCTCCCAGCGCTCTAACGCAAAGAATAGAGTCGTCACGGTTGACGATCTTTAATATGGGGCCATGTAAAATTTGCTTTTTGAATCGGCTTTAAAAAAACTAATCATTATTTTTCCATTTTTTTTTTTATTTAGAAGATTGAACATTGTCATTTATGAATGAAAAGTAATATCGTTCAAATGACTGACACGACTGGCTTTACAGTAGGCCATTCGATCAACCCAATTTTTAAGCACATTTTCGATTGTTTGGGCTCCAATTTCATGAATGGCAACTTCGGTTTCGAGTTTTAAAGCATCAATCGTCTCCCCCCACAAGAAATAGTCCAACGGGCTTAAATCACAGCTCCGAGGCGGCCAATTGATATCGGCATTTCGGCTGATATTCGGTTTTCAAAAACGGTAGCCAAAAGTTCGAGTGTAACTTTGGCAGTGTGACAAGTTCCGCCGTCCTGTTGAAACCAAGTGTCGTCCATGTCATCCTCTTCAATTTTTGGAAACAACTCGTTGAGCATGTCACGGTAACGCTCGCCATTTACTGTAACCGCACTCCTCGCTCATTTTCGAAAAAAAAATGGCCCCATGATGCCGCCAGACCAAAAACCGCACCAAACAGTGACTCGTTGTGTCTGAGTGAAAAATATGTTTGCAAGTGGTACGCGAGGTAGATGT